>JABASH010001068.1:0-29830 GCA_019776445.1 Tomocerus maximus
GTTATATAGTATTTCCTCCATTTTCTGTAATTTGTTGTTTAGCCAATCCTATGTTTTCATCATTGAACAATAAAAAGAGAATAGTATGTCTAATTAGTGGCATAGTCTTATTGTTTCTTAGTTTTCAATAATCTGGAACTTATTGGTATGCAACCTAATGCAATACTAAAGTTAAGTCCTCCATACTAAATGCGAACTCCCATCGAAATCTGTTTTAAGCTACTTCTGCTCCTCCAGCTCTTTACGACGCCAGTCGCTGTGCGTTTTAATGTCATTTTGTTGCTCTTCTGTTTTACGAAGCCATAAACCCACAAAGTTGTGTATACGCAAGTAGAAAACTGTTTAACGGAGGTAAACGCAGAATGTGGAGTATAAAATAAAACGGCTAACGCAAGAGTAGGAAGATAAGAGAGTAAATAAAACTGAGATGCCGATACAACGCTGATATAACTGTATAGTCATAGTGCAAGTTTTTATATCTGGTGTGCAAAGAACATAGTGCACTACAATACACATGGTTCCTATTCTATGAACTTGTGTCTAGTAATAAGAGAATAGAAGAAAACAAACCACAATTGAAATACAAACGTATAGAGAGTATAAAGATAGAAATAAACTTGTGCTGTGAGTATGTAGTTTAGGAGTGCTTTAAGCCACTCGAGTTGACTCTGCTGAGTTTGGCTACAAGGTATACCTCTCACGGATCATTAGGCTAATGGACTATTTATGTAAAGTGTTGATTGTGTGGATGTGGAGTTGCGACCAGACGAGAGCTAACCACACCACGCAATGTAATGTCATGTCATGACTTGAGATAATATTACTATATGCCTATATCGTAGATATACTGCTGCAAGGAAATATTCGAATGCATATATTTATATAGGAATACTGTAATTGTAATCCCTAAGTGTAAATGAATTCAGTTGGACTGTAGACGAACAAAGTAAGTTTGCTTTATTCAAAGTATTTAGTAGTACGGACATAATAATAGAATACAATAAGTCGTGATCACATCTCTTCCCACTAAACAGTTTTCTGAGCTGCTTCTTCTATTTATTTACGTTTTTTAGAGGTTGAAGGAACCCGTTGAGCTATTCTTTGTTTCCTTGCTAAGTATCCCATTGAAGATACAATAAATAGAGAACTGGTCTTGTCTTGTAAGTTTGGTCAGACTCAGGCTACTAATGTAATGTAAGGCAGGGATGAGACCACAAACGTTGTATGATCCTCCAATCTTGTATCACTTTACTTTGGCATGACATCAAACTTGTAGACAAGAATTAAAACAGAAATTGAACAGGGTGTCTCCGTCTGGGTGGCCCTTTACCACGTTACACGTTCCCAACCAGAGAATCAATGAAGTCCACAGTTTTTCTAAGATTTGGGACATTTTTTTCCCATTTGCTACAAGATTTCTTACGGAGTAATCTTAACGGAGGGAAGTGCAGCTACAGAAAGCACGACAAAACAAAACAGGGAAATACAATTAGAAATACTAATATCTGGTCATTCCATCCAGATAAATTGACTCGTGTGCATGCACTACTCGTTTATTCTATTGCACTCACTGATATGGAATAAGTATCCATTTTATATTTGTAACAGCCATAAGTTAAACATATTACGCTATAAAATAATCCACTGACATAAATTAACTGAAAAAATTTGTGTTGAAATGCTAGGGATATTTGTCAGAAAGGTAAAGAGCCAAGTTGGTGATTTAAGTCAGACCAAAGTGCATTGCTATGAGTAAAGGAAAATTCTTTCACCGTCCTGTCCAATAAAAACGTTGACTTGGCTGAGAGCAATGAGTGAATGCTACTAAAATCAACACATGGACCGATGCAAAACAAAGTAGAGAAATGCACTGTAACAGTAAAGAAGGAGCTAAATAAATAGTAATTGTGAGTTTGCATGTGTCAGCCTGTTTAATTGAGTTGAGTGGAAATAACGCAATGCTAGCATTAATATCGTCCTTTGACATGACACGACACCAAAACTCTATGCTTTGTTAGCACTATTGCACTTTCCATTGCATTTCCTCGGCCGTGTACCTTACTCACTCTGAAACTACTTACTCTACCCCATTCTATCACTCCTCTCATTTATATGCATCTCAATTCAATTGATACACAACATTAGACATTTTCACTCATTCCTACTTACAACGAGGTGGAAATTTTATAATCTGTTAGCGGAAATATGCTAAATAAACAGTCTGCCAAACCTAGGCAAATAAATTAACATCGGTAATATTAATTAACTATTTATTCCATACTTTTATTCTATACAAAGTTTTACCATAATTTCAAATATTGTCTTTTGATAGTATAAGCAGATATTTTGCATGACTCAACACAATGCCTTGAACAAATGCATGAATGTTAAGCAGCTGAACAATTCAAGAATATGCATAAATATTAGAAGATTGTGTGCAAGTGCCATTACATAATAAATAGGTGATATGTTGTTTAGATGCATTTAGATAGCTAGTTTAATGTTGCGTATAAAAAGTTCAAAACGTTATTTCAACCTATATTAAAGGTTTTACATGCAGATTTGTCATCATAACGTATTAGCCTTCACTCACTTGATACACCAGCCACAACACAATACAAATATATAGTAGCTATTATTACTAAGCTGAATCAGCACCTGAGTTTAATACGGTTTTCCACCTTTAAATTTTAAAAGATAACAATTGCACGGAAACAATTTTATGCCGTACTAAAGACTTGTACTTCGCCATTGGCTGCTGTGTGGTGTAAGCTAATTTATACTTGAATTGGTGTTACAAGAGGAAAATTGTAAAATCTAATGAGACATAAAGCAATTTATGTTCTGCGTACTGAATAAATACTGCAGTATACCTATTAAAAGCCACAATTGCATAATCGTATGGTTAAATAGGTTCAATGTTTTATTTACGGTATTCTTTGCTGTATATTCTCAAGCATGGAAGTAAGTAACTTACTGAATTTAGAATAAATAGAATTGAGAATACGAAATCTGCAAGTATACCTGCTGCATGCTCAAGTATAAGTCAAGACAGATTTCCTTGAGATTAAGTTTTGTGCTTGACTGCGGAAAATGTAATTAGCGCTAAAATGTCATATCTGATTTTTTTGCAACTGCAAAAATCGGAAAATTTGCGATACAGTCGCTTTATTCACGACTCCCTCTACCTAATACATTCTGTATGGTTTTATATCAGAAAAAGTAAATCATTTTGACAAATATAATTGTTAATTCACCTAAAGTGAGTTAAATCTTCAAGCATAAAATTTTCAATCAGATGGTAAAGGAACTAAAAACATCGAAGCAAAGGAGATTAGGTTGTCCACAAACAAAATTTAAAACTTTGGTACAGGTACAACATAACAATTTTATTGGCAAAGCAGGATACTAACTAAGAAATCTAAGGTTGGTAACCTCCACATATTTATAAAATTACGTGATGATAAGTGTACAAAAATATGACAGAAAGGGTCATGAAGGATAAGAAATTATAATTTTCGATTTAATTACTTTTCGAACTTCCACGGAAAATATTCCTGTACAGATCAGTGTAGAATAGGAGTCATAGTACCTCATGCATGTATTATAAAGGGTTGTCATCAGCATATTGAGTAGAACGAGTAGAACTGACGACAGGGGCGCAGGCCACATATCCGGGCCCATTACCAACTCCCCACGAAGACATCTTTAATTCCCGACAGGTTCTGCCACACCCTGCTCTGAACGTAGGTAGGGAGTTTAATAACAGCCCCTGCCACCACAAACTAAAATAAGAATCAATTGGCGAAGTACGGCACACCGCCCTAGGAGAAATGTCCCACTTCGCAATTATCACCCTTTCCAGGTAACTGGATATTTCTAAAATAGGAATATAAAATTACTTGAATTAATTAATCGACACGGTAGTAATCGCATGTGCAGAAAATCCAAAATCCTGCGCCACAGTCAGTGATGCCTTCACTTATATAAAGAGATAGGAGAGTAGACATGCAAAACTTTATTTCGAGAACAGATTAGCAGAATTATCTAGCATTCCTTGAGAAAATTAGCGTGAAATGACAAGGAAGAAGGATGTGGAGAAACATAAAGTTAAAGCAGTAGAGCCCTAAACAGATTTTGAAATGAAACTGTCAAATTAACAAAGTTAAGTCTAACGAAGTTTATGATGCGTTTATTTATTTAAGGTGGCCCTACTTAAAGTTGACAAGTCTCGACTTTTTTCTCCGCAGATGTAAAAAACGTAGTTTCCTGTAGTATGTAGTATGTGTCTGGGAGATGTAGTTTATTTTAGTAGTTATAGTTTGTAATGTGGAAGTAAAGTCACGGCGAAGATTGTAATCTCTATGTGAATGTGAAATGAGTTAGTAAAAGTGTCTTGTAAATATTTTGTCGTGCGATTTGTGATATATGAGTTTGTTGCTGACTCGGAGTGGCAGTATATTAGTTCTAGCTAAAATAAGTTTGTGTGTTAAAGCTGAGCAGATGTGAATTATAAGATTGACTCTCGCCGTGAAATTCAACTTAAGCTTGTCTCGTCCTGATCTGGTCTTCATGACTTAAGTCACTTGACGAAGAAGACATTCCATTAGATTCGGAATTTCTAGAAGTGAACGCGACGAAAGTCCAAATGAGGATGACGTGACATTGCATTGTCTTCTGTTGCATTTCATTGCTCTACTCTCTCTTTGACTTTGGCAATCAGACACAAAAGTATCAAACAGAAGAAACAGACAATGTGCATCTCTTTTGTTGTCAACTCGTAAAAGAGATATAAGTGGAAGCACTGTCTTCTCCCATTCACATTATGTCACAGTCTTTTCCTAAAGAAGCTTTATGAGTGTAAACTAATTATAATAGTAGAAACAAATAGAAGGCTTGATTGTACACACTATAATCCTACACACTACACTCTCACACAGAAAACACTAAGTTATAGGTTAACTCGGGTTATTGTTAGCTAAGCACTCTTTCATTGTCAATGATTAAAGTAAAATTACGAATACAGAGAGTTGTCCTCACCAAAATGTTTTCCAGTCTTTATTTAGGCTCGTATTTTTCAGTCTTTACTTTGTTCCATCTCACATTATGATGTGACTTCTCTCTGTGAGTTACATTCTTGAAGACCAATTCATTCCTCTTAAGTGCATTCTTGTCACCGTGACGTGACAGTGACAAATATTCTACATAGCACCTACTGTTCTTTTAATCTACTCCACTGCACTCCATTTCTTTAAATTGTCCTAATAAGATTCCTCCTCATTTGCAACGCGCACACTGTGCTTATAACTATCTACTAGATTTAGTCGATTTATATTAAAGTTCTTTCTTTTTAAAAATGCTATCTATTAGTATAGTTCAATATATTTCATATCGAAATGAATTCATTGAACAACTGACTTGTAATCTGCAATTAAGAATTATTATTCCCAATAAATTCAAATGAAGAATTTTAAATCAAGGAAGTATGTGCTTTACATTGTGGAATTGTTGCATAATTAGATTTTCTCAGATCTCCACTTGGTCCTACAGTGATCAAGAGGCTGTCTAATGACCTATAATGAAAAGAAGCCCATTTTAGGTCAGAGTCAGAGTTTTGCTAAGAAAATGGAGCACAGTTATGTATAGTGTCATTCCAGAAGGTACCAGTACTTCAGTAAGTGTATGAAGAAAAAGAAATCTAGCTGTGATTCTTAAATTGCACTATAAATGGGCAAGTAACGTCACAGGGAATTCATTCCCGTGTGTTAGGCAGTTACATCGAAATGCAGCTGTAGGTAATAAATACATTTACCGTGTACAAAGTGTACTAATGGATAACTTAGAGTTTTACAAGACCTACACTACTAAACTGCATGTAGGGAATAGCGGAATGCAAGTTAGTGAAGTGTGTGTGTGTAGCTATAATAGAATAGTTTTATTATAGGGGTTCCTATTAAAATCTAATCTATCTTGTTAACGAGATCCGAGGGATGAATGAGTTTCTAAGTACTAACTACCAATAAATAAGTCTGAAACGTTCTCCCTTTTATTAAAGGTAGTGCTATGTACAAGAAGGTATGCATTGTGCTTGACATTAACTATTATGATCCTTTTTACAGAGTTGACTGCACATTAGTGTTCTTTCCCTGCCTTATTACTCTCGTATTATACTCACATGTGTGTCTATTCTCTTAGCAGCATCCGACCCGGGACCAAGAAATGAATTTCATCCCACCATCAATTTTTCCTTGCTAGACACAGATAATATTATGAAACTTTCTTCTCCCTCCCCTCCTTATGCATTTTAACTTCTAACACTCCGTAGTAAAATCCACTTGTTAAAATCATATTGCCACGAAGAGGGAAAGAGATGAAAAAATTCTTTCACAGTTGGCTAGAATATCATCACAGCTATCATGTTCCCACTATTGTTCTGCATGAACGCATCAAAGCATGCATACTAACTAACTAGGCAGACTTGAGTACTCAACCTTCACTCAAGCTCGACTTGGCTCAAGCACCAAGCTACAGAGATACTTATTAATAGCTTATATCAAATATACTACAGGACATTCCCTTCACGTGTCATCCTACTCTACAGCCTTCCGTATCACAATTCAACAAGCCTTAAGGCTCCAATTCTATAACTAATTCTTTCTAAAGCCAACATTAAGGATCTGCGAGGAGATAAAAGTCTATATCGAGAGGAGGAACATAAAATAAATATAAAATTGCCTCCAGCTTCATACAGATTGGATTTACCATTACAAAAACGATATGCAATACACTCCATCCATCTCATGAGTGTTTGAGAAACATTTCCATAAATATAATAGCCTTGCTTGTTATGCTCCATTATAAAGATGAATTGAAGGGGATCAGATTGACATGACGTGGTCATGACCTACGCAACCCTTTTATTATCCAATATCTCTTGTGGTACTAATTGTACATATATAAATCAGAATTCGACTATCATATGAGATTACAAATCACAGCAACATGTTTCTACATTGTTTAGACCCACTAAATACAACAGCAGCACTGTCTAATGGCTTTTGAGAAACTATTTGTACACAGACCATAGGCAATACATAATTTTGTTAGAGTCAGTTCTTGATTAAGTTACTCATTGTGAGTGTATGTTAGGAACAGACCTACAAATCTTATTAGCATTGCCGTCTCTCGATTAATGGAATTAAAAAATATGTAATGGAAGTATATTACTAATAGTAGATTAAATTTTCTCCAGTTTGGTGCATAAAAGTAACAAATTGAATATGAAAGTCAGTTTCAAAAGATCTTGTATACAGTAAAACAATGAAGAGAAACCTAAAGGCGAGAATTTTTAGTCTTAGAGATTCGATAGGGATATTCAGGTTGAAAAGCGTCACTAATTTTTGTGGCGAATATGGTAAGATGGTCAAATGTAATTAAAATTCTGGGTAAATTATAGTCTCATCAGTCTTACTGCTGAATGCAGGAATAGGTGAAGCAATTGGTATTTGGCCTACATAACATAAATAGGAAGAGTAATAGCGGAGGAAAGTTGAGATGACACTAGGACGGTGCCGCATGGACGATGTGGAATGGCCGAGTACGTAGAGTCTTGACATGAGTATGACGCATGGCTCTCCCTCCCAGGAAGAACTAATTTCTTCCCCATTCGGCTTCCTTATAAGGTTTACTTACACTTACGTGAACTTCTCAACTACTAATTCAATTCTATTCACTTCAGTTAAATCTCCGTAGGATTCCTTCTAGCTATTAACATTAGAGTACAGCATACCTACCTACAAAAGTCAGATTGGGATTTAGGAACGAGTGTACATGCAGCGGAACGTTTAAATAACAAGATCTATTCGAAAATAGTTACACAAACACAAGACGCACTGTAATTGTAGTATACCTAATATTACAAACATTATAAGTATCTTCTCTGTACACGAATACACAGCGGGTCTAAGCTAGTGGGAGAAATCTCTATGCCTAACAGCTTTTACAAGACCTAAGATACTGTCCACATTAGCCACACTTAAATATACAATACGCTATTGCATATTTGAGCCGTAATGGTTAATACATGATAGCGAGAAAAGTTATCTCTAAGATGAACATTATATAGATATACTTAGATATGTACAAGTAAACTAACAAAACGAACAACTGGACGTAAATCTCAATTTAATTCCTGAATGTTCAAGGGTGGGCGCAATGCTCTCTTCGTCAGTCTGACAGTTTCCTGAAAATATGCTCGTAGATGTAGCCAAAGGATCATAAATTAATATTTCACTCCTGGATGAAACTTCCCATGAGTTTATATGATCAACTTTCCTCAACGCTATTTCCAGACACTTGTATATGAAACTAGGGAGGTATAGTCTAGTGGTAGCTTATACAGAGAGTAAAACGCGTTATTTCCATTACAGACAATGTGTTATAGGTATACAGATACGTAAGGGTACGCAGTCTAGTAGTTACCTTGTTTGGAATTATTTTACCTTGAAAGAATTCAATGAAAATATGTGAACGTACATTGGGGTGGAAGTTAATTTAGGTAATCTTCACCAATTCTTATATTAAAAGCTAGCCTAAATTGAACGTTAAATGAAACAGTACTTGTTAGTCTGTCAGTAGTGTTGTAGGAGTATTTATATTAAGCATACTGGGATTACAATCCTATTATGTGTCTCAACCCAGTTCATGACTCCCATAAGCCTTAGAATGCATCGCGTTGTAAAGATCGATATAATTGTAGGAGTCATTTGATTTACAGTAATTGTCCAGGCTAAATTGACCTATGGATTATAATTTAGTTTCTATTCCAAAAACCCATAGGTTGTTTGTTGGGCAGTGCCAATCAATTAAAACACTCTGTCCTATTTAGTAGACCCATAAAGTGACGGCTATAGCAGGTAAGTACTAAAGTAATGCTTAGTTGATATAGGCGATTATTATGATGTGATTTAGATTTAGACATTAATTGCGAGTAAAGTTTACAACTTGGTAATCCAGATTAAACTTAACTAAATTCTGAGAAATAAATCAGTTGATAGACACAACTTTGGTTTCACTGATTTCTGAGACTTTAGAGTTTGGGGATGAAGTAAGTGTGATGGGAATTTGTGTAAGGGGAATTCTAGCGTAGCGACAAATGGGAACAAGTCCAAGTGGGGGCTAACGAACGGCATTTAATGGAAATGAGTCGTAACTTACAAATCGCCTTACACATTACATAACATTACGTCGCATTGCTTCCCATCATCCATTTATACTCAACTTGTAGTCGAGCTGAACGAAATTAATTTTAATGGCTTGGTTTCCTTTCGTGGCTTTGGCAAACTATTTCTGTTTAAATACTCGGAATTCGTGAACCTATTTATGCATATATTTTAACTATCTATCTCTTTTCCCTGCTACTACAGTTTTATATCAGTGTGCCCATAGTGTACCACTTTTGTATGCAACATCATACATACACATTACATGAATGTAAGTACATAAATACTAAATATTGACCTATTGTCAAATATTTTAGGTTAATTTTCAACACAATAAGGCATTTGCCACTAAAAAACAAAGCATGCTATTGCTTTAAGGTTGTTTTATAGGACAAAATGTACTCTGAGTAATAAAGTAGCTAGTAATACTTCAAAGATAAAAGTAAATCATCGAGTCCGAGAATGTATACATAAATATGACAATACAGAAGAGAAGAGTAGAATTATTAGCAGTACATCACTAGAAATACAATAAAGTGTGAGCCGACCTACGGCACGAAATGAGTGTCTCGATGGGAAACTTAATATGAAATAGTAGACATAGTAGACAATAAGAGAGGAGAATAAGAGAAGACAAGATAAGATAATGTGAAGAGGGGAAGAAAAAAATAACATCTTATCATTTTCTCACCCTCTGTCCTGCCTTAGCTCACAATAAAAGCCGTAAATACCCACCGACCGAAATTCGGTGGAGCTGCCCCTTGCTCATCACTAGAAACTATCCTATATCCACTCCAATTGTCCTCTCCCCAAAGTAAAACCATCTAGAACAATAAAAGTTTGGTTCTTTCTCGCGTAGTTGTATCGTAATTCCTATTGAAGTGTTTGTTTAGGCTACCTATCCTCATCTGTAGCTAAAACACTGAATAGTGCAACAAAAGTTGTATTATTAGGGATGCTCACCAATAAATGGTTACATATGACTTTTTTATACTTAGTGTATACAATAGTAGCACATGCCTAACATTACCTGTGGCTCAGAATAGTTCTCTTGTGTAATATAATATTATGAGTAGCAAATTACAATTGAGTCCATTTGTTGTCAAAGTGCGTAGACAGAAAATATACACATGTCCGATAACGTTACTTACTTAAGTTACTATAGACAGCCCTAAAAGAGACAGAGGGTGCTTTTCTTTCATAAAAACAGAAAGAAGGGAGTCCAAAGAGTGGATAATGACATCGGCACCAACTGCCTCACTATTTCATGTGTATTCGTGTACTTCATAATGATTACTTTATAATTTTATATTTTATTATTATTATATATACATTTTACACACATTTTTAAACACTATAACCTCAACCTGTTAGTACATCATTTATTTATTCCGAAAATATGGCAATTTTTTTAAATTATTATTATTATCATTCTAAAACTTTCGGTTAATTTTTGAGCAATCTACTTCAGTAATAGAATGCATAATTATCAGTCCTTGATAATTAAATCGTTGGAATTGAAAAGTAGATTTACAAATTGAATACGCATTAATACAAAAGTGTAAAATGTTCGTTATCCCAGAAGTATAACTTTTATGTAGCAAATGGTGTAAGTAGGAATGAATAGGTACAAGAATATCTTTGGTCTTTTGTATAATAAGTAGTCGTAGAGGTAATCCGAGGAAAATCCGCGTAATAATATAAAAGAATTGTGAAGGAAACGTGGTGCAGATTTTTTATGGTAGGATATGAAATGCAGTGTAATAAAAGAGTATAAAGCAGTTGAGTTTAGTCTCTTTCTTTTCTTAATGTATATTTTTCACTATTAATGTGCTTAGCTGCCTATTGGATGACATTAGAGTAGCTCTTGGACTTACTAACCTGACAAGTACGTAAGTAGGAGAGGAAAGTCGGCTTCATTTGAGCAGCAATGTATATAGGGATATCTAGTCGGTGTGCTCATTGCAGCAGAAATAAATGCGATCATTCTGTTTCTCGTGAAGTTCTGAAGTTTGTATAAGTAGGTATTGTGTAAATGTGAATTTCTCATAGGAAATGCGTTAGTATAGCGGCTGTGTCATGGCTGTTCCATAAATCGAATAAAATAGCCTATAAAGTAAAATTACCTTGACTTTATCCTCCCCTGATCTATTGGGTGAATTCGGTTGTGTTTGAGCTACAGACTGGGTGAGTGCAAATGCATGCAAAGCTAAAAAGCGTCGTTAGCTACTAATGCACCGATTCCCTATTGAATTCCGAATATTTTCTCTTTGCCAGCCCATCATCACCGCACCATTCCACTCTCGACGATATAGCCAGTCTTATTATTACTTCTTTACATTCTTTAAATGCATTTCGCTTGTATAATGTGCCATGACCTACGTAATGCAAGAATGAACTACCTACCTAACCGTAATCTAATGCAAACTCAAATCGTACAACGCCAGGAGAATTAGAATAGCAAGGAAATGAAATGTACTACATACACATATACCTATTGTGTACTCACTCTATCCAAACACACATACCTACTTACAGATGTCTCTTAAAGATAACTCCCATTAAAACCCTCCCAGCACCACAAATTCCATTATTATCATTATTACTCACGAGCCTCGCAGTCAGGAATGTTACTAGTTTGCTTTATTTCTCAGCGGAAAACTATTGAAGTTGAAGAGTAGCCAATGCCGCTTTTAAAAACCGACACTAGGACTTATCTGCACAATTGTTACGACCTTTTCCATACACCACTCTTTAAAACAACGACATTTTTACACCTACTCGTCAAACTATTTTTAAACTTTCCAATTTTTGTTGACTCCGTCACCCACATAATATGTAATCATAATGGTAGGTACAAATTAATCCAAAGTAACTTGATTTAAGTTACCTTTCCATTGGTTCACCGAATGAGAATCTAGTTAATTGTGCTACGCGAAGGACAACTCTCGGTGAAACAAGTCCGGATGAAAGTTTAAAACACAGTTTTAATCGTCTTAATATGCTCAGAGTTAGTGATGTTCAATAGTAGGATATTAAGCTAATAATTGTTAATATGAGATACATACAGATCATGATTTTGAAAAAACAGTTTTAAGACCGTATCACGATATTTGTCTGTATTAAACAGTAGGAATTTCGGATGTTAAAAAAACTCGGAAAAGGGGTGAAGAAAAAGGGATTTTTTCTGTGATAAATATCGTCTGTTATTTCCATTGATTGGATGCGGGTAGATTTTTTGTTGGAGATTTGACTATTTGTGTCTGAATTTATCATCTGCTCTCAAAGAATTTGGTATTAGATACCCGGTAATCTAGTAATCCCCTGCGGGAATAAGTGCATCATAGTTATCAAAGCAGATCAGTGTGCATTGCAACTGCATGTCAGTTATCGTATTGATAATGACTGAATGTTATCCCTCCTTTATGCCCCCACTCTTTCCGGGTTTCCTTTCAGTGCGAGCCTCGCCTGTTTTGGTCGATGCTCTGCTCTGCCCTCCCAGGAAATAAGATAAGGAATATTAGGGCAAAGAAAATCGTTGTATTTTGGCATTGCCACACAAGGCAACTCAATTTTCCGCTGTATTTAACATAATTAAGAGCGTTTCAATATATCTCGCTGCAGTCAAAGGGAGAAAACCTCTTCGGGCATTATGTAATGATATAGAAAGTAGCCTTTATATACTAGCAGAGCATATTGTTTGAGTTTCTTTGTTGATTTAAGAATTAAAGGAAATTCGCTCACAGCTAAAGGGCCCATCTTAAATGGGTAACTAAATAAAAAAACTCTCACAGGAAAAAAATGAGTAAACACAGACGGTTCCCTTTTTCGTAGATTTCTCTAATGTAATCAAAGTTTCATTTTTCAAAATCCTTGCCTAGTCTGACTTGCTAATTACATTTACAATAATTAAAGATGCATAAAAACAGTCACAGAATAAATCTTTTTCCCCCTCCGTGCAAGAGGGTTACTAAATAAGGATCCCCAAATTATGTTTTTCTCATTTGTACCCATATCTCTACTCCATGAAGATGTACACTAATCAAAAGGGTTTATTACTATCCAGCTGATTACATCAGGGTCAAAATCAAAACTCGTGCATTATTATTTACAATTCCTAATGCCTAAGACCAGTATTATGTATTAAAATATCTATCTAGCCATGTACGCCAGTCTAAATCGCCTCATCTATTATTCAAGAAAAAATTGAGAACTGTAAATGCATTCGAGAAATTTGATACGGCAGACATTGATCACCACAGCCGTCAGAATAGGGGAAGGGATTGATAAATAAGTCAACTCCGCCGGATATGCTGCAGTCAACCAGACCACAACTCCAAATTGCAATTTTAAGCCAAAGCAATGGAAACCAAACCACGAGTGCATCATCGTTATTAATTATATTCACAAATCGAGTGCCAGCAACCCAAGTATCATTACACAAAATACCAATTGCGATATTCCCATGCACTAAAACTGCATTGTAAAATGATACTTATATATAGAGACCATTTTACATTATTTACACAGCCTGTAGTGGCTTGCTGGGCGTTTTGCATATTTCATGGTGAAATGAGATACAATTTTGGAGGAAATTCGATTGGAGATCCCTATGTAAACATTCCTGTCATATTAAGTTATTATTTTACATACTAAAGCATATACTCCCTTTCTAAGAATTTGTCTGCAGTTTATAAATTAATAAACATTCAGGAAATCCTTTCGCTGAGGAATTTTTGAATCATGACCGTAAACTTGAGTCGGATTGAGAAACATCAAAATTGCATCAACGAATTGATTAAAATATGATATTGAAAATAAACTTGCAGTTTTAGTGTATTGACTATCGTAAATAAAATTATCCCAAAGGAGTTATAAATGTTATCAACGGATAAAACAGGTAACAGAAAAATATCGGCTTATCATTGACAATTCATAATCTATAATCACATTATAATGCATTGAGGGAGTTATTAAAAATTTGAAGTTTGTTTTATTTACTCCATGAACATATGCCACAAAATATCTTGATTGGATTTCCCTTTTCGTGTCATATCTTACTCAATATAGAATTAATCTAGTCTATCTTAGCCGAAGCAACTCTAACATAATTAAACTTTCGTATGCAATTTCGCTGGGAAAGCCACCATTTTATAATTACAATGAAAATTACCCGAGTACAATTCCGGTTGATTGGCTACCTCCAATATCTATTAGATAATTCTAGGACTAGCTCGAACTACTAAAGAATAGTCGGATCTGCATTTCAATAATTACAAAGCAACTCTAGACTGTTGAGTAAACAAATACAAGCAGAGGAATAATGAATCATCAGTTTTTAATTGTATACAAGTCAGTGCCTATACAGTAAAAGGGACGGAACTGTCAACATAATATCACAACAGAAAAGGTACATGAAGTATGAAATCATGGAAAATGTATCCTGTAGTTGATTAAACGATAGTGAAGGTAAATATGATAATTAATAATTTAAGTTTATTATTTCCTAGTCGAATCCATTGATCGTTTCAACAGAAATGATTTGATTGATTAATATTTTATTAGGGTTTACCAAATCGTGGTTTTAATTAGATCATTCTATTATTGTGGTGATAGAATTTAAGTAGTGAAAGGAGTATGAGGTTATTGCAAATGTAAACAGTGCACTATTTATAGTGTGAGTTGCATAGAGTCCCGGTCAGCATTAATGAAAAGGCTCCTTATCGCCAGTTTGCTAAGCTTGCATGCAAATATTCTGTAATTCTGTTTGAGTATACTAGCATTAAGCGAGTATGGAAACATGCAATGGACTAGGAGTCCTAGCAGAGACAATATGTAAAGTTAAAGTGTATACGTAATCCAAGATCCTTTATTATAGATATTTACATGGCAGTCGAGTAGTTTTCGGCTCAATATTCACTCTAATTTAGTTAATCCCACGGGACATTAGGGAGAATCATCATTTCTCTTCTGTGATGGGATATGCATAAAATGATGGGACTGAACTCAACTCTTTATTTATTAGTTGTGTACCACTGCGAAGGAAACCAGAACCAGAGTGAGCATATATTCGTGACCATTGCATTATAGCATTCAACAGCTTTTCTATATAGAGTGGGCCTGAAAATATTATGGCTATACCAGTCTACAACTAGTGGCAGATTAAATGTTGCATTTTATATCATGAAACACATTTTATAGTCTTCCATTGGTAAATGAAAGATCAGGAAGGATAACCCGTTAGATTCTTAAAATTTCTACGTGGATTACTTTATAGGTTGTATTATATTTCCAGAGTATATTCAACTTCCATGTAGACACATCCATTTGTGTTGAATTTGAATTGGTCTTCGCAATGCTATACACTCAGTTGGATTATTCCTCATGCGAATTTCATAATTTAAGAACTCTACGCCATCACATCACATCATATCACACCATATCATCTATTGCACGTTGAGTGTAAGTATGCAGAGCACTATGTATTGCATATAGAAAGCATAAACTAATGTAACATAACAAAACGTAAAGTATCACATCATAATTTTCATCATGACTCATGCACTCACGCCCTGACTTGCACTTGCCTTCATTTGACGTGTAAAGTAATGCGCCTAACTAAACTAGTTGTGTGTCACGTAGCATAATATTCCTTCCTTGTGTCTAAAACAACAATCTTCCCTGCACACACTCTAACTATGGAATGTCTCTATACAGATTCTGTAACAGAATACAATAAATGCAAAAGCAGTCTTATATTTGTATATCCAGGAGTATATTCGGGAGTCAGGAGCAGAATCGCTTTAAAGTTTTAATAGCAAACTTGAGAGAAGACAGCAGTCTGCTTTCCCTCACTCTTTCACTCGGTTCGATTGCGTCCCGCTTCCCGTCCCGACGCGTTCCATTTCAAAAGGAATCATTCATATTCATATTTTCATGCATATTTGAAATTTGAATTGCTTTGCTCTTTGGAATTGTCCTTTCCTGTCCTGATCCAGGTCTGCCTTCGTTTTTGGCTCATGTCAGTTAGATTTAGCTTAAACTTCCACCCATATATACATTCCTAGGGTTGTTCTGCAAGAAATATTGTCCGGGTAGCATGTAGCATTTACTATTGGGATAATGTTAGCTTTGGGTAGTAAAAGTAAGGATATGTGGATATAGTGCACGATTTCCCGATAAAAGCAAGAAGTTTGGATATGCGTGTAGTTGGGAACAGAGGAGTTGCTATCTTTGTATGCATAAGCGTAATATCACAATTCCCTACTTACGAATTCAAGATGAGAAGGCACTGGAGAATTCTTTATTGTGTTCTTCCGTGCCTAACCGTCAACCCCAGTGCTACTTATGTGCACTTTATGTATACAGACATGTATAGACCATTATCTCTCCGATGGATTCTAATTTCACATTCCTCTCTAGTATCTAACGTCATTTAGACTATAAACTGTATCATTCTCATTCATAACCATTTTTCATCATAATCATGCATGATTAGCCTCCAGGAACTTGTTAAGTAATGAACCGAATGCATACAGATTTAATATGCTTCCGCAAATACTCAAGAGTGTCTACAAAAATTCAAGGGTACAGACATTAATTTCAAATGCTGCATGGAAAAATGCGCAGCCCACGTTTGTTTTCTTGAACAAATGTAATTAATGTATTGAAGTAACGTATTAATGTTGAGGAGACAGAAAAGCCAATCATTCAAACTGAGTCCAACCAGACCAGTACTGATTACTGCTCTACAAGGAACGGACTTGCAATGTCAATACATTTGGAAATTGTACTGTCAGGTTGAAAGATTAATTACTTGCGGACTTAGGGCAGGGGAAGACTCTCCGTATCCTCTTTCTCATCTTAACATGGAAAATTGATCTCGACAAGGAGCAGAGGGGCCGCAAAGAAACACGCACACCGAGAAACCAAAATATTTAAACACTGCATTTTCTTAATGCACATAGTGCATGGGTGAAGTAGAGGAGAATCTTGTATGATCATTATACCACCCTTGGTTTCCTGTGTCAGCAGATCACATCACGTTCCTCTGGACGAATTATGCCTAAGATAGATGATACAAATGCCGCTTTCATGATGTGCTACAATATTTACACTTTCAGAAGTCATCACACATGTGGATTTTTCAGTATGGAGATATGGCATTTGACAAAGTTTTGTAGAGCAATCTAATCTGTATTTTAAGGACACGGGATCTAATAGTATTGGTACAATTATTAATGTATAATGTTTCGATGTGGACTGAACAGTGAATAACAGTCGAACTGAAATAACAAAAGAGCGAAATGTGGAGTGACAACTGCAATGGTTGTTGAAATAGCAAGCAGAATTAGTGCAATGCTCTCATTTGGCTGAAATGTAAGGTCGGGGTTGAAAGTAGCGAAAGAAGAATGAAATAAAGAAGGAGCCGGGAAGGTGGATTTAGAATTGAATAAGTATGCACTGCTCGTAGAAACCATTAGATCACTGCCAGACTAAACGAAAAAATATTGTATGACCCAGGGCAGGGGTTGAAATCACAAGTTCCAACTGTTCCATTGGAAATCAGCGAAGAAGTAGATGTTAGTGGAAGGGGAGAGTGAGTCTGACTCTCCTGAATATTCTACTAGACGGAATGTTTTGAAAATAAAAGAGGGGAGCTATGTCGTTGGATAGCAAAGCCAAAGGAGGTAAGTATAAAGAAGAGTTAAGCATAAATTTTCTCGAATCACCACTTTTCTTGAAGAAATGGTCGGAAATCTTTAGGGGATTTGCATATTATGAAATATGAACTTGAGATTTCACATATTTTCCGAAAGTGGTGCACAGTTGTACTTATTTTATGCATATGTGAATGTTCTGCGCTCCGTTATCATATTTAGCCACCTATGTATTGTACTGTATTGGCTTCGTTTTCCCTATTCTATCTGCACATTGCGTTGTGTAAATGCACACGATTCCTTCCAGCTTATGCTCATACAACACAAATAATGTATTTCAAGAACGTGAGAAATGGAAATTACTTTAAAACGCACTCCGTCTCGTGCTACATGCTTAGGTCATGCACGAAGTTGCAGTCAATTCGTAAGACCAGACCTGCGGAGTTTTCTAACTGTTGTATTTACCAAGAGAACTGAGGAAAGGAGATATCTCATTGATGTGCACTTTACATTTTAAATGACATTCCGAATTGCACCTTCAAGCTTCAAACGGGATATTTAAAATGAATAGCAATCTTTATGCAATAGTAAATCGTAGAAACGGGGACAGACATAAAATGGAGCACACAATGAAACAATGTACAGCTTTGGCAGTTTGTCATTTGCGAATTTTATGGTAAACAGTTTCGCTGCAAATGAAAATCTCTTTAACAGGGGTTTAGTGAAAACCGATAATTATTTTACTAAAGGCAAAGTGACAAAAGACAGGTCAAAGTTTTGTCTTTGGAAATTTCCACTGGATTTGGCGTGCTTTTCATTTTGTTTTGCTCTATCATCAACTTTCCCATTTTGTTTCATCATTACACACTACAAATAACTATAAATCTGTTTCGTGACTCCCAAATCCTTTGCTAAGAGACTCTTCCATCCCATTGCTAAACTCTCTTGACGATTTTCGCTCACTCAGCTAACAAAGTGACTATTTTCCAGTTCAGCCATTTCATTTTGTCATCTCTGCTCCTCTTCTGTGCTGAGTCATTAGTTGCGGTCTCGGTCTCTCATTTCAGTCTCGCTTTTCAAACTTACACTATCTAATATCCTCTTATGTTCATTTCACGTTGATTTATTTCACTCCTCTTTTCACATCATTTAACCATTACACGAAATTAAATATGTTTACTTCCACAGTCTCTACTCTGCAATCTGCTCTTCTTCTTCCAAACGATATAGTCACTCTTTCTGACACAAAAGGGAAGAGTGATGCATTACATGTTATTTTGAGCCTGTCAAAAACATAGGTAAGTATTTCCTATTCAACATTTATATAATATACACTTTATACTAATTGCATTTTCTATGACCTTTGCGAATCAGAGATTGGCAATAGAAATAATATTACTGTAGTTTTGTGATGAATTACTTTGTCTATGCTAACTTTGTTAATTTATTAATTTCACTTGTAGATTCAACATAAAACTATGCCTTGATAAGTGTCCCTTTTATTAAAAGAATCCCTTGGGAATTATTTCTTCATTTACTAAACATAGATAGCACAACGACCTTGTGGCATTGTAGAAGTTGTTTAGTCACTGTATTAATATTTTGTGCTTTGTTCTTGGCGGAGATCATTAGATCCGATTTAGCTCAGTCAATCTAGGAGGAAAAGCTAATCCACGGAAAGCAAACTAAGGTCGAGCAGGGGATGCCAAGGAAAGTCGATTGCCGACCAGAGGAGGCAGTAAGAAAATTGTGTCAGATTTATCAGTGTCGACATGAGGACACGGGAGACGTCCTTTATCTCTCTTTTCTCTACGGCGTCTCTCTGTAGTAGTCGTGGTTGTGGAGTTTTGGGTTTTTTTCGAGTAAGTATGTCATTGGATGGCAGCGAGGAAAGATTTCTTCTCACATCACATATCAGAGACATCCATTTGATCCGAGCCGCCTGTAGCATAAAGTGACTTGACTTTAAGACTTGTCTCAAGTCGACCTTCCGTTTCATTCCTACTATTACAAGACATCAAGACTCCATATAAACGTCTTTTCTGTCGTCAGTGAATTTCTAGGTCTCTTCGCCCAGACTATCTGTAGCGAGTATAGTCTTCGCCGTGTCATTGCATTGTCTGCACTCTGCACACTTTAGTTAAGTGACACAGTCTCGGGCTCGATCTGGAAAATCCAGGATTGGCTACACTCTCCTATGTTTTAGGGCTCAAAATGACAAAAAAGAGCGAATCTTGAAATAAGGACTAGATACGAGACGATGCGATTTAACAAGACCATTATATACTATTATAGATACATGCTATAGAATCTCCTGCCAAATGCATATATCTTCTATCCAAAATGTCAATCCTTAAGTCGTATACTGCCAAATGTGAATATAAAAATACAACTATTTGGATTGTGCAGGAACATATCATTATAACATGCGGTGTGATTTGGTTTGCTAGAATTTTTTCACTTGTGTCGCCTTTGACTTCCTCTTGTCAGTTATAAGTCACCGTAGTTTGGTTTGACTTGGCACATCCCCTGGAAAGCGAAAATCATATGAAATAAATAACATAAAATTCTGCGAATAAAATATCACAATAGAATAGTAGAGAATGAGATCACTCCCACGACAAGGCACAGAAGAATACCATTCGTCACCAGGTCAAAAAACTACTTGGTATTCATTTCCAGTCAATCTGTAACTATTTTAACGGGTTTTCTATATCCGACAATACGCACACCACACGCTAGCATTCATGTGACCTAAATATCCTGCACTATGGCTTTTCTTCTAGGTATTCAGTTTCTGTTTTCAATTCTAATGCACCCTAGGTACCTACACAGCCATATATGTAGTAGCTATACTTTTTATGCAATAAATGCTTTTTGCAAAAATCCCGTCACTTCGCCAAATCCGTAGCTAAATTCCATATCTTTGCATACTATAACAGTACCCTCCTCCTGCTTCTGCCTTTTATACTCTTCCTATGGATTTATGATTTTCTGTCTCATATATCCATATGACGAATTCTAAGGAACAAATTCCTGTCATTCTTGTCTCTTTTCTCAGTTTTACACATTTTAATATGTTCACGTGCAACTACATACACATAATGTCAGAATAACGCATTTTGGATGTCAATAAGATATTCATCCCTTAAACACAAATACATACATTATGTAATATTGCCTCTTTTGTCCTGTTGAATTTTAAAGTGACACTCCCCATTATTGTCATC
This sequence comes from Tomocerus maximus, assembly GCA_019776445.1. NCBI lineage: Eukaryota > Metazoa > Arthropoda > Collembola > Entomobryomorpha > Tomoceridae > Tomocerus > Tomocerus maximus. The sequence goes on from JABASH010001068.1 coordinate 21,112, forward strand.
AGTCTTTTCAGGTATTCCTGTTCAAAAAAAAACGAAAATAATATCAAAAATTAATCATAGTTACAATTATATAGTCTATGTGTCTACTTATGTAGAATTGGATTTATATTGAATTCCCAAGAGAATGCAATTTAGTCATGGACAGCTTTTTCATTCGTTATAATATGAACAGCAATAACTTAATATGTCTCCATAAGAGGATTTTTGTATTGGGAGTTAGGTATAGAGATAATGAGCTGCTGCACTGGAGTCCACCAAGTATTTTTCTTATTTGACTGCATGCCATTAATCTTGGGTGAATGGGCGATGTCGAATGTGATAAGTGTACAGAGTTAGAATTCAGAGTTGGCAGGACAAAACAAGACAACTCAAACCGGCGTAAGCAAAGCTTAAGTGAGTTACGGAAACCAAAGTCAAGTTAACACATATAGAGACACAAAACAAAAGAAACCCAACACAAGGCAAGGGCATTGTTTTCGATTGTGTAGAACATAATAGACAAACCCAATGGTATCACAGACATCATATGCATAACCACAGTCTAACATTCTACGTTGGGCATTCATAAATATTCTAAATGCAAATGCATTTGTATTTAAGGAAGGGTTTAATCATGGAATGGAAGGTTAAGGTATTAATAAATGTGTAAGTGTATAGGCTGGAGTTACAGTTTATAGAGATTGACATTGGATTTGTATTTTGGTTCGGAAGGAGTTGACTTGTTAGGTAATAGGATATGATATGATAAGAGATACACAAATAAGACTAAGGACCCCCTTCGTCTCCAACTGTCTTGAAACAGTCGACGAGATTATGACTTGAAATAATTGATTAATGGATTTGACATGCCGACACAAGAAAAGGCTAGCAAGGCTAAATTCTCTTGGGAAAAATTCATTCCTTAGCTCCAGTGTCACTCTACACAGAAAATCACATTAAAAACTTACACGCTCTTGTCCACCTATGTCTTTAGCGTTTGTGTGTCTTGCTTGTGGCGATAGTTTATGTCATGATAGTATTATAATTATTTTTGACTTCCTATTTACATGATTATTCTCCCCAGATCCAGAAGAGTTTGAATATTTAGCCTAAAAGTAACACTTGTCAGTCATAACTATATATTATATTAAGCTATGGTGTATCTATAATAGCTTGTACATGTAATTTAAAATTACAATGGTGAAAATTGAAAATCTCCATACTTTTGTATCTCCTAATTGGTAGAAACAGGTCAACTAATACAGTTTTAACTTTCTTGATTGTAAAAATTAAAATTAACATGGTAGCCTTAAGCAAGGTCCATGAAACATGTCCTTTCGTCTATACGTGCTAAACTTAATAAATATCAAATCTGAATCCATAATTAGCAGTATACAATTGATTGATTGATTCAGCTTTATTCAAGTGACATCATAGGCCCATCAATTACACGAATTGAAATAAGTAAGAAGTTACAGCGAACGACCACCTCTTTTCACCAAAAGTCACACCTGATGTATATGTAATTAAGGACAATATTTATCTGCTATAATTTATCTGCTGGTGAAAAAGCCAACATTTATTCCATATTTATTTTGGCTGTGGTTCATTGAATACAAAATTGGAAACTAGTAAAACTACTGACTACACTAATTAATAGTGCGAAGCATCACAGAATTAGTGAAATATTCCGTTTTGTGTGTTTCCAAAAACTATTTTTGATCCTTGGTATTTGTTTCCTAGTATTCTAGTAGCGTGTGCCAAATTGGCTAGCTAACTATGTGGGAATAACTATAAACATTGGAATGTGTAAATTGGGCCTAATTCCGTGTGTAGTAAGGCAGAAGAAAAGAATAGGGAAAGTGTAGCGATTTAAAGTCTCGTTTCGAGTGTCGACTGGCAAGGATCAAGCAACTGCTCTGCTCAATCAACTCATTTCCTTTCGTTACGGCTGTCCGTCACTTTTGATTTCAGTTCAGCACTTGACTTGGCTAAGCGAACCAAAGCAGTCCTGCTCTACTCCACAGACTTGAATTGCTCTAGTTTGATTTGGCTCGACGTGACAAGATGAATCGATTTATCTCACTTACTACCGTTGATGGAAACCTATCCGCTATCATTCTCGTGAATAAGGCTGCTCAGCAAACCAAAAATCAACCAACTATTTTATGCACTTCACTGCACTACTTTGTTAGCAGTAAATAAAGCTATTACCACAAGATATGCATTGTTATATAATATTGGTTAATCCATACACTGCAATAAATGATGGAAATTAGCCTAAGTATCATGTTACACCAGAAATTACAGTCTAATCGTAACAACAACAGACTCTGCCAGGAAGAGATTTCTGATGTCGAAAATTGTAGGTAGCCACTCTCTGTAGTCACTCAGCTGCATGTTAGGTAGAGTTAATTGTAATTGTGACATTTCCGATTTATTTTAATTAACTCTTGACTCTCTTAACTTTTTAATGTGTCCATTTTCTCTTTTCTTTGCCCACTGTGATTAATATTGCTAAACAATACATTTTTCATGCAGACACGTGTATTTTAGACGTAAGATTAAGTTGCGTGTGCATGTAAGGTACTCTGCTCGATTAAATTGACAAATCATGGAATTCTGCGAGAGCAAAAGTGTCTATTCAAAATATAATGACATTATTAACAATGGGAATGAAAAGAAATGTCATGAGGCAGGAGTAGAGAGAGTATGCGTTAAGATACAAATTGCTTTTTTCCTTACAGGTAAATAAAATAGTTTTTGTACCTATTGTCATGTAATTGTAATCGTAAATTTCTGTTTCTATTTGCAACTCAATAAGTAGAGCTGTTGCGATAAAAACCAGAATCAGACTTGTATGTACTAAGTACCAAGATCCTTTATTCGCCCATGCATCTTTATCACAATAATTTTACTGACTTCTGTTCTGTTCTGCATTAGCATGAATTGCATTGTATTCTTTTGTTATTATGTACACAATGCTTTTGCTCCACAATGTAATACCAACTGCTCTCGACATTAAATATGCATTTTCTCCATAGGCCTTTTTTCAAAATAGAAATACTATCTGCATTACAGAGGAACACAATTGCAGCACACCATAAACATATTATAATCCTTGCTAAGAACCCTTCTGATCTATTTACAACTGAATTCATTTCATTCAATCTGCTGAAATGGGTAATTCGAAGCAAACCAATTCAAATGCCAATTTAACACTTAGACTTACAAGTAGATCATTAGCTTAACTATTAGTTCATGTTTTCAACTTGTCAGACTATATTCTCAAAGCTTAGTCCATATGTAAGTACATACATATTGTACTTTCTGTAATATGCATGCAAATAGATTTCGCAATCTCACGTGGAAAATAAGTATGTATGTGCAGATTTGTTGATGTATCGCAGATTCATGGGAATTATCTTGTCACAAATAGCATTAGTGCCCTACATACTTAATCGACTCGTCTATTAGTGTTCTTACAATATTCTATGCAACATTATTTGGACGAAATGATGTCAACTTTCCCATTCTAAGGTGGAATCGTTTATCTACAAATTACCAGCTATTTTCTCCTATTCTTTACATTATTTACAATTCATATCCAAATACCTTCTACATTTGAGAATACAATTTGTGCTAAAACTTTAGCTACAGATAATATATTTGATAGGACAAAGGAATCTAATGAATCCATAACAAAATTGCATTTCGATTGAAAGTGCATCATAACACCTTAATTCAAATTTTTTTCCATACTAATAGCTGGTAGGTTATATATGTTCTAATATTTAATAGGTAGGTAGTATAGTTAGATATACTTTAGCTTAATTTGATTGAAAATTATAGTATAGGAAATAGTCATTCCCAACGAACTAGTAGAGCAAGGGAGCAAGACACGTTTTTTAAATTGGATCTCAATTGGTTTGCAGACAGATCATGAAAAAGATACGTACGTGAGGTGTAACATAGCATAATGTGGTGTAGCTATGATACTTAGCTAAATTAAATGGAATGAGACACTAGTTGACATGACATGACACTGTAAGAGATTGATCGTTTCACAAGCTCCGTTAACGAGAAGATGGGATGAAACAAAGTTGGAGAATTTAGAGCAAGCAAATGCAGTCAAGTGAAGCAGCCGAATTGACACCTGTTAATAGAAAGACAAACCCAGAGTAGGAATAAGCAACAGAAATATTTTCTCTGAGTGTTAGGGAATATGGACTTATTTTATTTAGTGTACTAACATTGGGCTACTACCCCCAGTACTGTTAAGAGTTTCGAAAGGTTCAGGCCCTTATATTTAGTTTAATTTTGAAAGATGCTAACCCAGAGTGGGGTTTATTGTTTTATACTTGAAATCGCGCTTGCGAATTGCGTATTTTGGGAGGTTATTCCATGGCATATATACATACATACATATATACTTGCGTACAAATAAACACGTTTATTATATAAAGATATTAAGTTGGAGAGGTGACAAGTGTGCTGGGAGCCCTAGTACTTTCTAAAATCCAAATTCAAAACTTTAGAGGAATAAACGAAATCAAGATTATGATCTGATTATGAATTCTGAATAGTAAAACCCTTCCCTCACTAATTTTATATCTGCAGATGTATTGTTAAAACTAATTCCAATAAAGTATACACAGGAAAAGGGACTTTAAAATAAGCAATGTAGTCAAAATTCCAAAATTTATTGAAACATCCATATTCCTATAGATTTGTATCAACCATGTGGTGGAACGTGAAAGTATGTTTTACATATTTAAAAACGGTGAGACCTAATAAATATTATTACAAACGTAAACTGTCTGAATTTATCAATGTGTATTGATTAAGAAAGGTCAAGTCACATTCACCCACAATTATATTTTGAAAAGTAAATACTAAATGAGAAAGAGGAAGGTGATATGAGACCTACTTGTTTCTATGATGTCTGGAGCTAGTATACTTTGAGAGTGAGCAAATGTAAGTAGCACCCAAATATGGTAAAGTTGACTTTATTTATCATTACATTATGAAATAAGGCACACAGAGAGGTAGTATAATGAATATAAAATTGCCAGCTAAGTCCGAATAGAAGACAACACCCAATCTTAATTAGAATAATGCATTAGCTCATCTGAGTGAATGCGTATATTCAAACAAGTACATCATGCAGCAGCACAAAACTCATCCATGGCACGTAATCCATCATCTCACAAGCCCATATGTTATACTGTTCCAAATATCTATACAATTGCCATTAATTGTATAGTGTTGTTTCTAAATATTCTGTACAAATAGTATAAGCATAAGGCTTGCTCGTCTACACATGTAGTAATTTATGGCAAGTACACTTTTTGATATAGTAAAATGTTTATTTAAACGACCTGGTTATATGTATGTATTGCAAGGATATTATGCGCAGACTTATATGTGTCTAGTACCTCCTAATGACTGTTGAGGGCCTATAATAATTTATAAGTATCACCTATGAAGAAATCATTAAGGAGTAAAAGTGAAGTGGGCCTGTCAGGATTTTATAACTCATCTTTGTAAGTCATGCACAAACATTCTCTAAAATTATTTTTAAATGCAGCGTGGATGATAGAGAGTATTAGTATCAAATAATGCACACTAGACTGAACAGAGTTGGTGTCTATGAGTATTTATGAACAGATAACCTCCCATTCCTTCTCTGGTAAAAGATAATCCATATTCTTAAGTTTTCCCTGTAAGGCAATGCTTAAGCACTGATAATTTCAATAGAAATTCGAGCCGAAACTTAAGTATTTATAAAAAGTATTCATTTGACAATGCAGAATTTAAGTTGGGATGAAAGGAGCTCGAGAATGGAATTCTCAAAGAGAAATCAAAACACAGCTGCTGACTTGCAATTTGTTGATTATGTCTAAGAGTGGGAAAAAGTTATCTGCACTGAGCTAAGTTATGTCATGCTTAAGAGATCTTTAATCAATTATCACTGTCAGACCAAGAATTGGGCAAGCTGTATTGTACTAATAGCGTCAACTGTGAACAAGAAGGTAGAGATAGTTACGCACGTTAAATGTCATACAGGAATCAGCATTAGCGCTATCAGTCACCTCAAATCAAATCAAGGTCTAATGAAACACCTTACCTAATCTGGAGTCGAAATGAAAGAATTTCATTGAAAGAATTCATTTCAAGAGCATCTTATATTCTATCCCTTTCCCATTAGCATTCAAAATACGCTCAGCCCATTGTCAGAGCTTAATATGAATAGGCGAGATGAGAAAAAAGTGTCTCTCCCTGCACATGTTCCCTATTAACTGATACATGTTAAGATCAAAGTAAGGAGTCCTAACATATTACGCAACTTTTTTAAGGTAAAGACCTCTTTAGCTCATACTTGTAAGTGTAATATCGTTTTCCTTATCGTTGGATGTATCTACGGAATACTTTTACTACTAAATTAAATGCACCTATAGAAAGATGATCCATGAAATTCTGTTCTCTTATAGCTCGGATGCGGTTGAACGAGCTGAATTAATCAGCTTATCACCATAAAAGAATCTGGCCACCTCATTTCAGTAAGAAAGGCAGATTAGCTTTGAGAATCTCACTCGTGTAAATGTATAGTCTTGCAGATGATATCAAAGATGTCACACACTTGTGTACTATCAAGCTAAGTTATTCCGAAACATTAGAGAAGCAAGTAGCAGAGGATAAAAATAAAAGAGTCGGTAAGCAACATAACGTAATGTGAGAATCATTAGTCTCCAGCATAATAATGTAGCTGAATGTTCATGTTCAAGTGTAGAATTTCAAATTCATCTTTACGTCTGCCTTTTCTCTTCTCTCTTCTTACGACTTGGATCAGTTCAAATGAAAAAAGACATTAGGGAACGTTTCTTGAATTCCTAATAAAGAAACCAAGAAAGATGATTTCCTCCAACTGATCTAATACTCTCTAATGCCTTGGCATCAACGAAATAGTTGCACATTGCACAGGCTTCATTTCATTACTGTCTGTCAAAATCCCATTTCATGCACTATCAATAGGTGAACAAAATTTTATCTTTTCTATTTCAAATTTCTTATGTGTCACATTTATTTTGACAAGATTTCCTTTCCAGGAATATCTATATCCTGTAATTATATTCATAGATTGATTGCTTCAACTTGTGACTCGGATAAATAGCGAGTTCGTGATAATAGTAATTTAATTAGTTGCTAATTAATGTTATAGACAAACTATGGGTGTACAAAATTTCCTGGATATTTAGGCACACACTTCAAAGAAAGTTTTTTCTAAATTGTACAAGTTATGTCAATTATCTGTGCCTTTGAATTGGTGCTTTAACCTTCATAAAATTTGGTTGACTTGAAAGAGTTGGACCACAGCAAAGAGATAGAGTCTGGAATTGCTGGAGTATAGTTGGTATTGCTGAGTGTGTAGTACAAAGTATTGTCAGTTAGGTAAGTAGGAGTTTCTAGCAATTCGCTTTATTTCAATAGAAGGAGACGAGGAGCCTTGACTTTATTCAACTTCACTTGAATTCAGTTCAATTTCAATCTCCCTTTTGAGGTTGCTTGCGTTTCATTGCCTTTGATGTCTTAATTAAATTTCCCCTCTTTAGGTGCACCATTCTCAGTCACTCACTCATTCACTTCAATTTCAATCTCAATGCGTTATTGTGCATAGGTAACTCTGCGTCTCCTATTAGTACAGACAGACAGGACAGGACAACAGAGAGACAGAATTCTACTCTTCTGCCTTTCATGCCAGCCAAACTTACGCGTAAATACAAGATCTGCCATACAACTTTTGTTTACGCTTTTCTATTTATCCCTACTTATTGTTAGGTCCAACAACTATGCTTTGTAATGTCGTATCACATCACTCTAATTTATCAATTCATCTGTAGGTGAAATAATAGAAAACCCACCTACCAAAATACCCCTCGATGAAACTACCTCCCGGTTTACTGCCCCTCCGCCATACTACCCCTCCATACGACTCTCTCGACCTTTTTGACGTCATCATTTTCAATGTTTAATTAGAAATAGGATAAGGAAAATGGCAAAAATGATTTCATATAAAAACGGATCCTGGTGCCCATTTAATTGTAATTCCCTGGCCCCTGGTAATATTAACTTCAGAAGAATCTAAAATTTGTTGCACTGAAGCAATCAGATGCTTGTGATTTTAGTTCGTTCAACTGTTTGCTGAAAGCCTAGTAAATAAATCTGTAAAAATAGATGCCTCCTATTGACAAAATTTTGCTCTCGTTTATTTGAAATCGTTTTGTTGTGCTTCAGTATCTTTCCTGGAAGTTCCAGGTTTTCATTCTTAGCCAACACAACTGTTATACTAAAAGTACAATACACAAATATATGATTGTCTCGTCTATGGTGATCAACCAGAAGGCTAAGCTGTAGGCAATTATAATTCTTTTGGCTTCTTTAATTGCAACCAATTCCCTTTCTATTGGCACTGGCTGCGAACACAATTTTCAGGATCTTGGATTCCTTGGAATTCGTATTTTATCAGAATTGTAAGCATTTGAATTTGAACTATGTAAGTAAATACTGGACAAACATAAATATCTGCACAGCCTTTTACAGCGTGACCCAAGCTCAGCAGATGGTCACAATCTTCAAATTGAAGAACAGATACAAAATCTGATCTGGGATACTTTTGAGCATCTGCAGATGCTCAAAGGTATCCGGATACCTTTGAGCACCCCTTAAAAAACCTAACCTA
>JABASH010001069.1:0-29827 GCA_019776445.1 Tomocerus maximus
TTTTCCGTATTGGTGGGGCAGTAGTAGTAGGTTTGGTATATACGTATAGAGTATTAGGGCAAATGACAACTGTGGAAAACTGACTTCTCAGATTACATGTGTAACTTGATACATTTAGCACAAAGCTGGAAACTTTCCTTTTCCGTGTCGTGGTGGTGTGTATGTGATATGTATGCTGTAGTCGTTGACATAGAGTATTATAGCTAGGCCAAGGCAAGGCATGAACTTTCTGTGATGGCGATTGAGTAGATTTCTAGGTAGATACGAAAGTCTACTATATCCGTCTGTCATGTCAGCGTCAATCCTTGCATGTTGTATAATGCTTATTGTTAGTGAGAGAGAAAATGGTTAGACTTTCTACTGAAAACAGCAGAAGAACGCAAATTCCAGAGGAAATACAATTCTTCGACAGTCGTAGTCAAATGTCGTTAGTGTGTATTCCATACTAACCAAAACATGTAAAAACTAAGCCTAGAAAAGGAGAAATCACAAGTGAAACCGTATCAGTGCATGTCAGTTGTACGGACACTAAATACTTCTCACTTTTCTCTTTGTCCTTTTCTATCTTTGAGATTCCCGTCTGATTTATATCCCTTCTTTTCTTACCCAAGATATGCACTTCCCTACAGAAACTGTACAATTTCTAGAATAATATTTTGCAAGAACTTTACTGACAACTAAAACGTGCGCTTTGGAATTATTTTTCAGTGACAAATGCAATATGTATTTTTAAGTGCGCATGCTGATTATAATTTGCTTTTGATTTCGTTACACTTTTACAGATATTTTTCAATCAATCAGATTAAAGTTAGCCTGGGAGAAAATGACTTGTCAGAGAAGCAAGATAAAATCAACACAAGTGACATGGGCATAGAAAAGCTGATTTTGCACGAAGAATTCACAAACAGTGGCTTTGTCAATGACATCGTTTTGCTAAAATTAGACGCGGACGTGCGTTGGAGTCCTTACATCAGACCGGTTTGCCTTCCTGATAATGAAAACGAATTTGGACAATTAGGACAAACAGCAGTGGGAACTGTTGCTGGATGGGGAATGACTTCTGATGGGACAGCTGCATCATCTGGTAAATATCCCATGCCTAAAATATACCAAATTCATCATTCAACTTCCGAAAACAAAATTATTTTACTTTTCTATATAAATTTTACATTGGCTATATAGGTCTTCTTAGGGGATTTTTTAAGGTTTAGATGGTTTCGTTTGAGTTCGCCAAAATTCATAATCTACGAGAGACCGTACTGTTCGCCATGAGAAAAGGGAAGCTTGCACCTACTTTACAACATTTCGTTATTACCCTGTTAGTTGGATATGCAATAATTTTCTAAACTTATTTCCCGTGAATCTCCAGTTCTAAAGTATTCGAAAAGGATTCAAAAAATGTAATTTTACAACTTGGTCGGTATGGGAAGGGTTTATCGATAACTGTTCCGCGTTAGCCGTACAGACAGAAATAACATTTTAAAAATTTTCTTCCCCTACATACCCCCAAATATTGTTGGCTTTTCATTGAGGTATTAATTGTCTTCGTAGCTATCTTAGAACTTGAGATCTATCGTTAGGAATGAGCCTTATCCTTACAGAATCCATGTGATTGTAAATAATTACGTAATATCGTAATAATTACGTAATCCCTTTCCATGCACGGATCTGCCTTAAGTAAGGTTAAGAAAGTATTTGTTTTCTCCGCAGAAGAAAGTACGATGTCAGATATTCTTCAAAAGGTTGATGTACCCATTTTGGCAAACAATGAATGCCAATCGTGGTACCAGAAGAGTAAAGTGAATTGGTCTCCTTTGGATTCTCAAATGTGTGCTGGTTACCAAGAGGGTGGGAAGGACGCCTGCCAGGTGAGTGCATTATTTTCTTTCATCTCTCATTCCTAAAAATATGTTTCATTTGCGGTTATGCGTAGTTTCTCAATCACATAATGCAACGATGGTTCAATGTCTATAGGCAGTGTATCTACAGGGGAATTTAGTCACTAAATAATTCTTACCTTGGCGCTTTCACCATGTAAATAAAGTTTCTCTTAGACTAAAATATTTTCGTGTACTTCCTATTGCATGGGACTAGATGAAACTTTTCATTTACATGAGAAAGTGCAATGCAATGGGTTGTTGAAAATGCATCCCCTTGTACATAATTACAATACATGTTTACCGTATAGTATACAGGAGTTTACCGTATATACCACAATAATTTATATTTTGAGAAATAAGGCGGTTGAATTCCAATTTGTAATTTTAAAGTAGATATGATTTTACCAATGTGATTTCGAATCTTCCGAATTGTGTGCTGATTATATTGATTAATTACTGATAATATTTAAAAAGTAAATTCAGTTTTGCTGTCACTGCGACTCTTTTAGCGATATCCTGTCTGTCTTGTCTTGCTGTGTTCCATTTGGGGTTTGATGGACAGGTTCGGTGCATGGTATCTACCGGTAATATCTTTCTACTTTTAATTAAGAAATGGAAAGGGACCTTTTGGAAAAGGAGTCACATATTACATCGTACCCAAACATGTATACTATGCAGATAATATAATTTACATATTATATGTACATAAAATGTAAAACAAAAGGGAATTTGATTGATAATGTACGAGGTGATACGCTTTATAAGGTAAGTAGCAATAATATTAATGAATTCCTTCACAGGATATATGTTCAGTTCCTTCGTTGACAATTCTTACGTTATCTAGGGAAATGTCGTCTTCATGGACAAATATTATCTTTTTATTATTCTTTCAGACTATGACAATTTTTCTGAGTGATTTTTTGTACACCTGCAATATTGTCTCTATTGAATGTTCTATCATGTCAATAGGCAAATATGAAATAAGACACTACTGTCACATGAAAGACGCTAAAATACATATTCACATTTTCAGTTTCGCAATAACTCGTAACACTATAATAATGTAAGCAGTTGGAGTCCTCTTTATCATTATATTTAGGCGATTGTTTAGTAAGAGGTGGGATACCCATCAGTTTGCTTTTAGTAAATATTATTTGGGTAAGTAGGTTATCTAGAACATCTCTGCCTTGCTTTCGCCCATTCTTTTCTTTTACAACCATGTGTCAAGTTTGGCAGAGAAAGCGCAAAGGAGAGATCCATTTGTTTGCGTTGTCTATTATTTACCCAATCCTATAAATTGAAAACACAGTAGTGGTACCATAAAGATTTTCCAGCTTTTAAATTCTGTCTCACGTTATTGATACAGTAAATGATTATAAATAAGAGAGAACTACAGGTACGTATTTCTCTTTTGAAATTTGCTACTGTAAATAAAATGGTGGTATGTAACTAAATAGGTAAATGAAATGCATTAGCTAATAGAACACAGTGCAAATAATATCTATATTTTTCTTGGTAAATGACTATTTATTTTGCGAATGAATATTTATTTTACGTAAACAGTGTGTCTGTACATTCCTAGTGGTGAGTTGAGTGGTTAAAAGTAACATAGTATTATTTTATGGGTTGGTAGGTAGAGAAATCTATTTTTTGTGTCAATAAAAGTTTTGATTTTGTTGTTACAGGGAGATAGTGGTGGTGGATTGACAATTTCTCTGGAAAAACCTCAAAAAGTCTGTTTGGTTGGAATCGTTTCTGCCGGAAGAGGTTGTGGCCGCCCTTTTCTCCCTGGAGTTTACACACGAGTCTCAAATTATGTGGATTGGATACAATCTAAGATCACAGGCTAAAGTTGGGAAAGTAAAGTACAAAACTCTGAGATGACTGAGATGAGATCCTTCATATAGCTAAGACTACAAAGTATATTGTTCTTTCCGTAATCTATCGACTATAACGTAAGTTTATCTAAGGTACTCAAGAATGTAGATGGTATTGTAGATATATGTAGATAAAAGAAGCAACACTGTTTGCTCTGATTGTGTTTCAAAGCATTCACTCACTCAGTCAACTGCTAAAAGAATATTATACAAGTTACTTATATCTATACTGTTACTATAAGATGAGTCGGATCGTATCAGTATCTATTAGTACTCTTGTAGTATAGTAATTTGAACGAAATATAGACATTCTACTAGAGAACCTTGAAAATACCCATCAATGGAAAATACTAACTTGACTTTGTCCAGTGACTGTAGGTAGTGTACAAAATTGTGTAGCTAAAGATACGAAATAAAGTAGTGCATAGGTGTATTGTGTAATTGTAAATACAGGTTGTATCTTGTGAAATGTGGGCACATAGGTAGGTTCTATCTATAGTTGTATCGTTATCAAAGGAAGAATTTCCTTTGGATCAAGTCCGGTTTACTGTGTAGTAGGAAAACAAGTGATAGGAAAAGCGAAATAAAGCAGAATCGTAAAAGTTTAGTACAAAGTACAGCCGGAGTGCAAAAGTACAACAGATAATACCTATTACTACAAAATACACTAGAAGTTCTCTTACAAAGTACTTTATGCTGCTGCGGATAGTTTTGCCAACTACATACTTACACAATAGATAGATTTGTTTGTAGCTCCCATTACTCCGTATATTTGTAGTCCAGTTTGTATGAAACTAGGATATGATAGAAAGGAAGTAAATGGGGAAAGTGATGGAATTGGATGGGAACAACTGTTTTTTTAGTGTGAGGCTGAAAGTTCAATAATATGTTACTGGTTTGGATTGTGACAGAGCTGGGAAGTGATAGTGTTATTGTATTACGTTAGGTAGATACAGATAATATTACATATACGAAACTATTTGTCTCCATTGATCCTACTATTTCCTTGCTTCACTCAAATGAGGATGCGATCTGAATGTGAACAAAACAAAGGGAGCCGGGGTAGTCAAAATGTAACTTGAACAGCCGGAGTGTCGCCTCCCCGTCACTCCAAACGACTTGTATAGATAATAATATAACTAATGGTCTAATACACACATGACGACTATTACTATTGTTTCTTCTGTCCTCTGTGCTTGTATTTGTCATACTGGGATTTTTCTCAATCCGATACACTTATCTGTAGTGTATCTATAGTTTGCAGTTTAGTTTGCGCAGTTGGATGGGATTGGGATTGGAAGTAGAGTAACCAAAGCACAAAAGTTTTTTATGTGTCGTCTTGGATTAGAAACTTTTTACACGCCAATTTCGGTTTTTGCACACAATGTTCTGTCCTTGTACGTCCCTTGTACTTATTTTAGAGCAAGAAGGACTGTAACAATAAGTAGGCACTTGTACAGATACATTCTTATAAACCTACATTTTATTTTCCATTGTTGTTTTATAGTTCTAGTGGGTACTTACTTGGATTTCGATTCTGTTCTGTTGTGTTCCCAAAGTTTAACATTCGGCTCATTCTCTTGTTAACTCAGGATTAGTTCAAGTATACTCTTGGAATTCACACACAATAACTATACTTGTATAGATCTAATAGGGGAACATTTGCAGACACGACACGCAATAACCAATCTGTAGTAATTTTGTAAACACCATTGCAGATGTTATTACTATGTGTAGGTATTTATGTATTTCCAGACTCCCTATTTTATGTAGTATTTCTAGAATCAACTTTGGGTTTGCTGTAATGTCATACTTACTACTAGTATACTTCGCTTGTGCTACTAGTGGAATTTACTAATAGGTTTTCTCTGTTAGCATGTGCTAATAGAAAAGTCTTGTGGCCTTGCCTGTTACTCTAGTATAGATTACTATAAATGTATATTACGCATAAACTTATATGTATTGTAATGCATAATGTAAAATTACTTTGAATGTGTGGTATACAATGTCATTCATTTCGTTAGAATTGTTGTGTTGCTTTGCTTTACGTTCCGTTACACTGTTTGTGCACAGAGTAACCAAAGCATGGCAAAGTATTCGTGTGAGTGTAATTTAATTTATTTTGTGTGAGTAAGTAATCAAGTTCGTTGTTGGAGTTTGCTGTTAGTCATGCAATAGCTCTAGTAATTTATTTGATCTCATGAATATGCATACACTTTGTAATTTAAGGCTACGCTTTATTTTTATTCTCCATTCTGTCTTCCATTTATTCACCAACTTATTTAATACTTAAATGCTGGACTAAATGCCAGAAACTTTGTAGTTTTTGAATAACATTAGTTCCAACTTTGTTTCATTCTGCAACAAATAAGTGAGCTAAATTAAATCTAAATTGTCCTACTATATGTAAATCATACACGAAATAAATGTAGCAGTAAGTGTGCATTTAGATTCTGCAAACAATGCAGTAATGTGCCCGATTCTAAAACGTGTGAATAATTAAATATAATTTATGGACACAATAGGATAGTTATAATTTATGCAGAAATATGTCCCACTCAATCATGGAACGTTTCACAGAACAAAAAAATAAATTGGGCATGCTAACTATTAAAATTCCATGTTATGCCATCTCTCTCGCTGCGGTTAATTAAAATCTGCATTGCACTACACAAACCATATTTCTAGAAATTACTATTAAATACTTTCTTCTACTTTCTCCAAAGAAAATGTCAGCTTGCCAAGTTTTCCTTTCACTGTGCTAACTCGAGTATGTCGCATACCATTTTCAAATTAGGTGCAAAAAATAAATGGCTACCATTTTTATGAACATCTATCAGTAAAAAGCTAATAAAATCCTGGCCACACAAAATGTACATTAAATACCCGGCTTAAGACATTGTCTGAGCTTCAAAGGCTTTCCTTTGTCCACATTACCTGCATCAATTCTCAATTACGTCAATTTGGATTTCAAGACAGGATAGAAAATTAGGTTATCTTGGTTGTCTCTATTTATTCCGCCACATGTGGCTACACCCATATATACATTTTCCTTGTCTACACCTTTGTTCTTAGAGCATATCATGTTCATACTCACGTAGTCCTGATAAATATATCCTCATAGCATGCATAATACAATGCACAAACATCTATCAGTAGAACACAATTACTTTCGTGTCTGTCGCTAGCAAAGTCTTCCATGTCTCGCCAATGTAATCAAAGGAAACTCACATCAGATAAATGGCGACAGCTTTATATTGGCTAATAGTTCGTTCTACTTGGGCAGTAACAGTATTCCTTGCTTAACTCTGCCTCGGGCAAATCCACACTTTACATATTAAAGGCAACAAAGCCGTCTCGGTTGAATCTGTATTCTACTGACAACGGCAGGTCCGAGAAAATCTGCAGCCCACATTTCCTATTTGCTCATTTTACATTATATCTACCATATACTCTATATAGGACAATAATACTAGTATATCTAGAATTAAGCTGATGTGCACATTATAACACAAGTTACTAATACAAGCAACTTTTGATTTGCTTTGTTTCGTCCTGCTGCGTGTTTCAAATATTTAGACATGCATACAAAATCAGTATAGTGCTCTGTATAGTTTTTTCAAGTCCACAAGAGTTTCTTGCAGATAATAATAATAATAGAGAAAGTCGATACTTAGAAATTCCTATAAATATTAATACTTGCTCTAATGTACTTACAGAAAGGTATAGAGAGAGAGATAGTGTGGAGAGATAGGCAAGGGCAGGGTGCAGAATTATCAATGTGAGTAAGCTACGTGAAAGTCCCAGTTCGCATTCCAATTTCCGCGATCAGATCTTTCAAATTGTCTATATTCTAGAAAGTCAAGGGGTATAAGTGGCTAGGAAACCTAAAATCCTAACCAAACGGCATAAATAGACTAGGACAGAAAGCCATTCTTTCTTAACCTAAATTCTCTATGCCTCTCTATGTATTGTAGTACTATTTTTGATTGTGTATAGTAATAGACTCAAGAGTTTGGAATAGTAATAGACTGAAAGAGTCCCTATCTGCAGATAAATATAAGACTAAACAGTGGGTGCACACTTCGATAGCCTTTACATTTCAACTTCAACCCGACGTCGTGCCATCCGATCATTATTATTATCGTGTTCATGATGCTCTCCACGTAAAATACGTGAGTCACTTGCATAGTAGATCCTGACTTAGGCACTTATACTTTGCTTATTTTATACCTATTATTATTATACTTCATATTGTATCACTTATAGATGAAAGTTTCCGTCAAAAACCATTCCCAGTCTCTATCAACCAC
This sequence comes from Tomocerus maximus, assembly GCA_019776445.1. Lineage (NCBI taxonomy): Eukaryota > Metazoa > Arthropoda > Collembola > Entomobryomorpha > Tomoceridae > Tomocerus > Tomocerus maximus. The sequence goes on from JABASH010001069.1 coordinate 8,071, forward strand.
TTACAAATACATAATATCTCTGTGGAGGTAGTCACCATGAATTTCCACAATCCTCATCTTTTTCCTATAAATTTATATCTCCCTTTATACATAACTACTAGTACTATCTAAATGTACCCAACCGAACCTCGTATCTAAAAGGCAGATACTAAAACTAGTTCAATAGGCTCACTGGCTGACTTCGCCCAATATTAGACCTGACACAATAAATGTGGTTTGGATTCACGTTTGTTTTTTGCGGAGCTTATGCAATAGCTGACGCCAATATCATAGCCGCCAAGAACCATATAATACCTACATAAGTTATTTATATGGCAATTCTCAATATTTGGCTATGAATTATGGGTTTGCATAACAGAATTATAAAATGGATTGAAATACAATTTTTAGTACTTTTATTCTGTATTATACATTCTGGAGAATTGCAAGAAAAATTCAGTTTGCTTTGCAAAGAGAACTAGGCCAGTTTTGCTAAAAGGGCTGTGGGGAAAGTAAAAGAGCAGTTCGCAGTATTGTTGACAAGTCTGTAGAGAACAGTCATGTTGATTTAACGTAGCGTAACGTAAACTCGTCATGTCCTACCTAGCATAGCGTTTATGGGGTGTAGAAGAATGCACAGTTTGCTAACTGGGCGTCGAATATGAAACAGTGAAGACGTCTGTCCAGAGTCCAGACCATCAGCTTGAATTGGGTAAATCCATTCAGGTTATCCTACTTGCCCAGTCAGACACAGAAAAGGTTATCTCCCCGCCCCACTCATTCCTTCATGTGAAATTGAACACTAATGATTAGTATCTACGTATATGCACGTAGATAATAATGCTAAAACCACAGAAAATTCGTCCTTACAAAGAAAATAGCAACTCAAAGTGTGCTGCAAGACTTAGCAATAAATGCGTAGTAAATATTGTGAATGGAGCTAGATAACTATTTCTACACAAACTCGTATTAGGTTTCAAATTAATGTAGAACGAGCATATAATATTGTTCAAATCAAACTATAGTATATAAGTGTCTTCTACTTTCCATTGTGAAGTTTCCTTTTCGCTGAGTTTTTGCTAAATGGAGCGTTTGTCATGTTATGTCATATCGCACTCACGTAACGTCATGTCATTATGTCATTTAATATTTCGACAATTATGTTTACATAGCTAAATATATGTCTAAGGTAGTATAATATGTCTAACTGTGTGGGTGGGACGAAAATATGAAATATTTAAGTAGGAAATTGTCTAGGCTGGCAAATTCGTTTACTTTGAGACTACATTTTTCCACTTAAATTGATTTTGACCAGCAGGGCTTGATTTTGTTACTTTTTAATGTCTCAACGTTCCTGAATGACTATGGCTAACTTCATTTACTACATGCTATCAAAAGTATTATTAATCCTACACGGAGCATTATGATTTTGCCAAGTTCTGAGATTTCTTGACTAAAATAGCTTCACGACTCTTTGCTAAGAAATATAACAATAAAAGGTCATTAATACAATGAAATATGAATCTACTTAACATTAAACTGAGATAAAAGAATCGGTTAGTGGAAAAACATATCCAGTGGTAGTGAGTAGCGAGAAATTATCCTGGAATCAAATGAAAATATCATGACAGTTTCTATACAGCTGCAAAATGTTTTGATATAAATAGAATCTAGTCTGCAGAGTACTATAGCTTACGTACTACTAGTTTGTTTACTACTTGTTAGTGTAATAATATGTCTTTCTATTACTTTTCATATAACTTTGGTACAACCGTGCTTGCCTAGAAGCAAGTATTATCAACAAGAGTGCCGACCTGGTTTATTTTAGTTACGAGTTATGTATTTCACTAACATGGGAAACTAACTAATAATGCTTGATATTATACAATTGATCTATATCATCATAACGTATCATATAACAGTTAACAGTAATATTCGTTGGTTACAGGAGCCATTACCAAACCAGGGTACATATACTTACATCGACATTCTACTTTTCTAATCTCCACATTCTTTTCGTTAACTCAGCCTAATTTATAGCACAGGTTCCGCAAAGTTATCGTGAAGTGAAAGTGTTTTTCACTTCGCAAATTAATAGTTTCGGTTTTATGAAGTTCTTCACTTTCCCAGTTATTATTTCAACAATTCGAAACTATTTCAGATTTCGCCTTCATTTCATACTTTGCGTGAACTATAAAATGCCCTCATGACCGACATCATCCTTCTATGATAACTGATAACGTAGTGGAACCCGAATGCAAACTAGGCATACGTCAACTGAAAAATGTATACACATATTTATTGTCAAGGCTTACATTCATTGCACCTACATTGCATTTCTACATAGTATAAGGTAATGGATAAAAATGTTATTTGGATATTTTAAGACGCAGTATTAATAGTATGCTACAATGCTAATAAAAATGTCGAAAATCTGACAATAAGTGCTTGGAAAATGTACGATTATATTCAGGACGACGAAATAGAGCTGTATAAAAACTTCATGTGACACATATCCTTTTTTCGATTTTTAATGCTTATAGTAATGCTGTGGCTTGTAGGTAGTATTCACCTTTATTATGCTTGTTGCCCATATTTTTTCAAGTTTGATGCAGAAAACATTATGAAAATAAATAAAGTTTGGGTTGGTATTTGAGGGCGGTTGCGGCCTACTTAATGTGTAAAATCCTTCTTTGGAACTGAACAATAAGGTTGCTGAGATTACGTGCAAGTCGAATGACGAGAAAGGATTGCATTTTCTTCGGCGGATGAATGTGCACAAAAAGGAGCGTTATGATGTGAGTTTTTGCTCACATCAAATAGGATAGTATAACAATGACTACCAAGTAGGCATAATATAAAGTTTGAGCCGAAAGGAAGTTGAAGGAAGGATGCACAGACAAACTAAGCCGACAGTTGCAAAACAAGTTTTCATAATATCGTCTCTTGGTTTGCATGCCCTTCCACTTTTGTGTCATGCTTCGTGCTTATGCATAAAACCCCGGAGCTGGCCTTAAGAAAAAAATCCCTGAAAACAACCCGCAAGACATTTGTGGCTTGGAGTTGCGTTTAAGCCTTCGATTCTATACAATCTAAATAATTGAAAACTATTACTGCATAAGTAAATACATAAAATATTCGAGATTCCTCTACATACTTGACCTAAAAGGATGATAATGAAAACGTCTGCATTTTACTCGACATTTCAGCCGCCCAAGTTGACAATTTAGTATAAAAAATTCTGAGAATTGAAATGTGTAATAAGGCTGGTTAAAGATATTGCAAAGTTTTTTCATTGGCTCTATTTTGAAAATTCTTTTGCAACATGAAATGTTTCAATAGGGCAAGGAATGGTCCTGAATATAGGTCAATGTTCAACAATGGTTATGTAGGTAAGTAGTTTTACTGTGCATTTGGCTAAACAGTTTGAGTAAAGTAGTGCTGGTAAGAACTAATAAAAGGAGCAGTTTAGTGTCTCTATGCATTTGTGCAGATGACAATACTTAGGTAAAGTATGAAAGTATCTACTTACTCCGAAGAATCTGTTTTATTGCATGGAGAGTAAATAGCATGGCATATGATGTGTGATATGTATTAAGAAATGGAGCATACTTACCAATATCCAAAGAAATTTTAACGATGCAAATAAAAATAAAATGTGTGTAATATTCTTTGCATTTGGTTGAAAGTTTTTGAAGAAGTAAAGAAAGCAGTCATAAAGCTTTTGCTTGAAATCGGAAACAAGCTTATTGTGTAAGTTGAATATCTAATGCAAACCCTTTCTTCGATTTCTCAATAACCTCAATAAAAAGAAGATATTAGGAGTCTCCAAGTTTAAGACTGGTACTTGTCTCGAAAAGTGTGTTGCGATTCCTCCTTCCGCTACATACTGCTTTCTGTCTATTGCTTTCCTGACAATAAAATGTGTGGAGCCTAAAAGATTTGAAGGTTTAACTCGGTAAGCCAAGGAGAATCAAATCAGAGCATACTACAAAAGAGATCCAAGGAGAAAGGGCTTAACAAAGGTTAAGCTTTCATTTCCAGTGAGTCTCGTTCTATCACCTTCCACATCTTGGAAAGTAGTCCACAATTAAGAAGGAGGGAAAAGGCAAATATCGATCCTAAATCAGAAACTCTATTAGAGCAAAATGCTAAAAGGTTGCGAAAGATAAGTCATCATGAGTCATGGTGAAAGTTTTAGAATAAAATTGCATCGATTTATTAATCAAACACAACAGTAGTTGTACATTAGCACTTAATTTAAATGAACTCCCTAATTAACAGTCACATAGTACATGACATTCAATTCACTTGTACATATGTAGTAGGCATACACAAAAACTTATTTCTACTAGATAGTATATTGCACAATCTTATAATTACAGATATCCCATGAAACTACGCAACTAAGCTACTTAATGTTTCAGTGTTAGTAAAATGAATGTGTAATGACAATCTAATATACAAACACAATAGATTATAGCACAGACAGGGTAACAGGCAGAGCTAACGGTGTTTACCAACTCCAATAATGTACAAAGTAGGGATTTTATTACAAAGAATGTTATTATGTTACGTAGGTTGAGTTGAGGTAAGTCATCCAAATGATGATACATAGAGGAGCCCTTCCTTTGGTGACACAATACCATTAGCAGTTATATTTGCAACAGATACATAGCACATGCTACTAGAATTATGGTCGGAGTTACACAATATATTAGTTTCTTATACATAGTACTATTGCATTTAAGGTAAGACGCGGGCATGGTATGGCACGCGTCAAGGGTTTTGGTTAAATTACGGCTTGACTTTCTTAAGTTTCCATATAAATTTAAATTAGGTGTAGCCTGTCATGCATTCAAACAATACAAACTACCATTTCTACTCTATGCTACAGCGATGTTACTACTATATACTAACGTAATTAACAGATAGAATGCTTACAAATATACATATACTATAAGATTAGACACTTTTATACAGAAGTAACTTATATATTTCAACGTATCAAGTAGTTGGATACGGATGGCCCAGTTTCTTAAGCTTCGTTTTTGTATACAATTACTTTTACTACTTTGACTACTATAAACTACATTTATTGTGCATTATTATATAAATTTGTGCATACATATATAACTGAAATTAGTGGAAGCGCGAATAATACTAAAATTGCAATCTTAACATACAATGAGAGTCAAGTCGACAAGTTCAGAAAACTTGCCCTGCTGCGAGGCTTATCGTTTTACTACACATACGCTTCCTAATAACATTACAGAGCATTACACTTGTGCTATGAAATTACTCCAATTCGTAACGTCAACGTAACTACTTATACTATACGCATTATTATCATCTAAAGTCTAGGTACCATCATGCCTGTACAATATTTCACAATATCCTATTTTCCACAACTAACAAAAACGCTTCTCTTTATTGTCCTTATCATCATATAACATGTGACTCATATCCCCAGCTACTACATTACAGTAGAGAAAGTAAATAATACAACTTTCACTGTCTACCTCAATTGTACTTTATAAGGTAGGTTTTAAATTATCGTGCATATAAGCACATCAAATGTATAATATCTCTATGCATATGTATCAAAGCCTTTAAATCTGAAATGTCCATGCCAGTACTTGTGCTGCTCTGGCCTGGATTGGCGTAGCTCCCCACAACTTAAACACAACAGGCAAAATTGTTACGTTCCACGATGAGTTATATTGCATTATCTTTCATCGCAAAGGCATTAAATTACATTATACTCTCGCCAAAGGAACTTTCACTCTATTTTACTCTCTTCCTCCAACTCTCCCTCCATTAAAACATACATTTCAACGAAAGGAGCAGAATTTAACTTTAAACTGATACAGTGATAAAATGCAAGGGTACAAGACAGATTACTTTGTCTCTGTAATGTAGTAATTCCACATTAATTACCAAAAAAGCAGCCACTAGATCACAAATGACATATAGTAGCACTTACCACAACTTAATAATGCTATTTATAAAGTACAGAAGGCATTTGCTATATTTACAAAATAAAACATGCTTTGTCATGGCACATATTTACAAACTAAATATCTATAGGAGTTCCTACTATATAAATACGCATGTATAGTATTCTTACCATTACTTAAACAAACAAGACAAACTTTTCCTTATTACATCAGTAAAACAAACAGTAGAAATGTAGATACATTACGCAGTCGGTGGGCGTCTTAAAATGTCACAATCAATGAATGATTCCGACAGTGAAAAGTAGGGAACGCAACCCAAATTATACTTTATGTACCGCACATAAGTAGGTAACTGTCTTGAAATATTTGTGCCGGATTTCCTGTAAACTGCTCAAGAAAACGGAATAAATAATCAGCGAAAATGAACATTGGATAGACATTAAGACATTATAATAGCATGAAAATTAAGTGAGAAACTGAATAGGTGAGACGTGTGTTCAAAATTGCAATGCTCGACTATTAATACACGTCTCTATTATGGAATTAGAAAACTGGCGGATTTCCTCAATCTATGCCTTGGGTATGTACCTACAGTAATGTAGAAGTGTATAGAGCTGAGTACTGCTGACATCAAGAAAGCTCGTTAATTTTCATCTAGAGAATCTTTGTGGAAGCCACATGATTGGCCCAATACCTGACTTACTTAATATTAGGCAATATGCTTATATATAAAGTGCATTGTGGAAGAGAAGGCACGTTAACCCTTTAGGCTATACATTAGTATTACTAAAATATACTATTTGTATATCTGTAGGTGATCCTACTTACAAAGATATACAGTAATTTAGCAAATGAAATGAAGAAATTTCATTAGAAGTCAGTTTCCTATTGAATCTTTCCATTGGCCGACTTTCCACTACATATAGTATGATTACAGAAATAAGGAAGGAATTGGAAGAGATTTAAGAGAAGAAGATGCGTAGTTAGCTTCCAATCTTTTCAGCAGCATATTTCTGGCTCTGATTTTGATTTGTAAAGGAAATTGGCCCGATACGTGAGGATTTAGAGGGTAAAGTGCTCTAAAGGATATAAAGATGGATTTAAGATTAGAAGAGAAGTGGAGTAGAGTGAGAGTGATGTCAGTTCAGCTCTGATCAAATCACATACAGATGAGTTGTGAGTGACTGCATTGCATTCAGCATTTCCTTTCGACATCACACACACGCTGTAAAGTAGTCTGGCTACCCGTTCTGAGTCTAGTGCAAGAATTGAATAGTCAGAATCTGCTCATCCTTTTCCAGTGAATGGCAAATGCAATGCAACGAGAAAGCGAAAAGGCGACATCCTTGTACTCCGTATTAAAAGTAAGTAGAAAAAAGTCTCTTTCTATTCTACAGATTTTTAAGAGCAATATTCAAGAGATTCGTCTCGTCACATTCAAATCTCGACCAGATTCAAGCCAGTCTTAAGAAAGGACTGAAAAAAAATTCCATACTCTCAAATCTGCATACTTAATGCCTCTTTTCTGTTCTCCCTGTCTCTCTTAGTCACTTTCTCTGGGCATAGAAGAGAACTGGAGAAGAAGGGATATAATTTAATATGTGAGACGAACGATATATTTTTATGTACTTACTTAACATAGTACCTACTAGTGCATATTTAGATATAAATGCATATTAGTTGCTTTGTGTGGTAAAGTACTGCAGTTATAAAAGTATAGTCACGCTGATGCTTAAGTCATCAAGGGAATATCATTTCCAACTCTAAATATACATAAGTAGAGCCAAAACCAAGGGAGTGACTCTGACTTTTGGCATGGCACTCACTCCCAGTAAAAGTGTACGTACCTATCTGTATCATCCGAAGCATTCCGCTATATTACACTCTATAGGACACATACCCGGATCTTCTTTTGCCTATGTTATGCAATGCTTTTACAGATTTCCTTGAAATAATATCCTAAAATGTGAGGAAAATCGAGTGAAAGCCAATGCAAGAACAGAGTAGCACACTTTAGCGTATCGTTAACGCAGATCCTTAGGTATCTATCTGTACGGCAGTAGTTGTAGTAGTAGTTAGGGGACATGGCTTAGGTAGGCACTTAGCTTCTCAAACCCAACCCCAAACCCACAAGTAATTCAAAAACTCTCAATGCTTATATAAAGAAAGCCGGGAGGGCATCATTTCACAAGATAGATGTGTGATGGGGTTCTTCCATTAGAAAACCCGAGTCACGCGAATAACAATAGAAAATACGTGAATACAGATATAAATATAAAACCACCAAAGTAAACCTAGCCAGGGTGACAAATTGGTATCTCTTTCGGCTAGCTCTGAACTTAGAGCCAAACGAAATGAAAGTACTCCAGCCGACAGACTTATGTTGTTAGAAGACTCAAACTCTTAAGGAGTGAACCTTTCTTTACATAAATGTACGTGAGGACAGAAAGGCCAACGAAATAGTTAAAATGTCCAATAAACGACCCAGTCTGCTTTCTGCATCTAACGAAAACCTAAGTATGTAAACTGGAAGCCCAACTGCATTCACTATACTTCCGCTTTTCACCAATGAAATTACAAAAAGGGATTTTCAATGAAGCTTCCCCATTCTTTTTTTACTTTCTGTAGAAAATTCCCATAATCGTGTAACTCCCGGTCCTTGGAGAAAAGTTCTTGTGGGTGAAAACATATAAACTACGTTCGTTGTCTTAGAGGAGGTATTCTTCTTACAAAACTTGGTTTGATTTGGCACACACTTTCCTCAATTCATTCAACTTCCTTTTCTCCTCCACACAAACGGCAACTATCTCGTAGAAATATTTACGTTTTTGGAAGGATAGAGAGAAAATTCATCTATTCTAGTTGCCTTGCTAATGGATAAGTAAAAGTACAGACTGGGTGACCTAAAGGTAGACGCATACCTTTAAATACTGCAGAGTACCTGGAGAGTGTGGAGGATGTGCTAAAAGGGAAGATGGCTTTTCTTCCGAAGCTACTAATGCCACTAACGGTACTTACTTGGATGGCACATTAAGATATTAATGATATATGCATTTTATATAAGCAGAGCTGTGCTAAGGAGGAATCCTCCGCTACGTTAACGTATGTACTATCTAAGATCTAAGTGAGGTCAAGTATATGGTATATAAAGTATAATCGACGAATCATTGAACAGACTTCCGTAGATATATAGGTACTTCACGTAAAAAGCAATATTACCCCTTATATACATAGAAATGTAATAATAAAGTCTATAGCTATATGTAATATACTTATATAGGGACCTATTATGTACAGATTAAGGCAGACAAATACAGTTACTATAATATGTAGTAGTATAGGTCTATTTTGTATATACAAGGTAGGTAGGTATTAATATAATGTAAACTGGTGAGTGGTTTGGTGACTGCGGTTTCCTTGCACGATGACACACATCGACATCAGACAAGGGAAGAGATGAAAAAGGAATTAGGGTCCGCATTTGAATTCTTGATAGCCCTCAGCCCCGGTGAAAATAATGTCTATCCATATCCTCATGGCTTCCGCAGAGGGGGCGAGTAGATGAAAAACACGACTGTATGTCTTGACGCAGAAAGTCAGCTTTGGAATCGGCGACTTCACTGATTGCAAATGGTCCACATAAACTTCTTCGATTGCCTATGATAAAAATGTCAAATACGTGTCGAACAAATTGATTTATGTAGATTGTCAGGAGGAAAAAAAGCTTAAGTTCATGCACTCTACTACAATTCTACTTTTTGTTGCTCCATCCTCGCCCTCTGTACACACACAATTGACAATTTCTGATTTGGGGGAAAGAGCCTTATTTTATTTGATTCCCCTGTTTCTTTCCCTTGGCTCTAGTCAATCCGTGGGGACCAAAGCAAACCCAAAGGAGTGCACACAGAGAATAAAGATATGATGGCTATATATTTAGGTACTAATGTGTACCTTTGCTGTGCTCTCTAATACAAATAGGGCTAAACTTGTACTTACGTACATTACCAAAGTAATGCAGTAATGCCAAAAGACAAACTGAACTTACAAGGGAAATAGAGTTAGCTTAGTAGTTCCATTGTAGACTCAGTTCAACCACAGAAGAGACTTATTGGCAAAACTCAAGACTTCTCTGCTCCTATAAAATCTACAGCCAAAGAGTCACACTTTCTGCATTTATTCTACTTTTGTTGACTCTCAAGCTCTACTCTCAAATTCTGATAAGAAGATACTTTCTCACAACAAGCTTTCCCTTTTCACACTCCATCTCATCTGTGTTCCCAGTAAGTCTCTCTGCATCAAATAAAATTCCCTACTCCGCTCGCTTCCGCTCTAAAAATACATTCATTCATTCATACATTTATTCCGTGCATGCATAACAGATCAGTTTCAGAGCGAGGAATATCCTCAGTGACACAGGGTCCTTCTTTTTCCTTCCTAAACTAAAATTCCCTACACTCAGTCACACTATCCAAGTTTTCTCCACAGCAAAGTTATACGATTGAATAATTAGTACTGAATTAGGGAAAAAATCCTGACTTGTGTCAGAGAAATGTCAAAATCAAAGGAAGATTCAATATAAATAAAAGATTGACTTCCTTAAAAAGTAGAACCCTGTATGTAGAGTGTACGAGGCCAGAGGAGTATTCAACAGCCGGCATGCTTTTCACACTCACATACATACATATAAATAGATAATGCGAGAGGAAAGAATAGATTTGAATTCAAAGTCACCTGGAAATGGATGCCACCCCTGGGCTTTTTCTCATTCTTGTCTGAGTAGTATGAGAAGGTACGAGTGTCTCTGTCGAAGACAAACCATCGTTTATTCCAGTTGTGAAAACGACTGCCAAGTTTGGACAAAAATCCTCTTGCTGTACTAGTGGTGACGATCACATGAGGGCATAGCTCTAGTTGATGTCCCGATGATTCTATATGGGCTCTGAGGTCGAAATCGTCTTCGTCCCCTCGCACAGGCAAGTAGCGCGTCAAAGGTCGATTCTGCTCCCATAAAAAAACAAACACATACAATTACACTGAAACCTAATTTACCAGATGAACATTTATTCCCGTTGAAATGCGACCACGTCCACTAGACCTCCCATATAACCCTTAATAAAACGCCATTCCCCCGCCGACTTATTTGCTCTGGGTGCAATGAGGAATGAATGTAGTAATTGGTAAACTGTAAGTACATTTCATAAACTCACTTAACTACAGTTACACTATATAAATAAATAAGTGAACAGCACAGTACAATAATAGACATGAGAGTGTGCAATAAAATCCCCATTTGCTCATTAAGTGTTCCCCAAGGATGGGCAACCGTCCGGAAAATGAGTGAGAGAGCCCACTTCACTTCCCTGACATGTAATGAGGGAATCTTATGAATTGCCTTCCATTGAATTACACATTACTTTTGTCAACATCACTTTTCAACCTAAAATTCCCCTTAACAATCACATACTCCTATACCTATATAAGTTAAGTATATTATATAACGTATATGATGTTTGCTCTTCTCTTTGCAATACCATTCTCATTACTTCAGCTTTGGTTTAGTAACCTTCTTTCGGCCAAGGATTGCACTTTAACTACCAACTTTATTTCTCGTTCCCTTTCTTATGTACACAGTATAGTTGAGTTAGAGTTAGCTTACTTACATTACATTACAGTTCAATCCACATGAACTTTTAAACATGAGACGAGACTAGAGATAACAGAAACGTAGATGCCACGCCATCCCTGCATACATACATACAAATACATACGCTGTGCATACATAAGATACGCGCTTGGAAAAACTCATCTGCTTTCACACCAGGATTTATGAGATGATAAAAGTGGCAGGCATTAAGTGAGCTGACAGCAAATTGTAAGAATGCCAAACTGAAGCCGAAATCATGAAGTATGGGCGGAAATAGTAGTGTTGCTACGTAAATGCCATGTGCATGCCAGTGCTACGTACACCGCTAGACACTTTCTATTTGTAAAGACATCCAATCCACTATCCCTATATACTAAAAATCTGTTGACACATTCACAAGATTTGCATACGTATCTTTTTGTACTTTTCCTTGCCATTTTAACCCAGACCAACTAAACCAAACTACTCTTGCCATTTTACAACCTTCCTAACTTAAATCCAAAAAATTATCCTCCAAACTATAACCCCCACAGATAACCGCCTCATAAAAGTCCTGACCAAGTGAAAGCACAACACTTATGCAATTCCTACAATCATACATTTTCCCTACGCTTAGACCTAACAGCCTCACTTAAGTAATCACATGACAATCAAAAAAATTAAAATGACTCACTTTTACAAAGATACTTACTTAAGCGCCTACTCTTCTTACCACTCCATTCTATGTATGCATTTCTTTTTTGCCTTGAGATTAGCTTTAGTATTGCAACCTCTAAAACGTATCAATGTTAATGTTACTAATACAAAGCTAGTAGAAACATAAATAATTTTTCTTTCGTTTCCTTGGCCAAACCTTGCGCTTCATGTTGTGTCATCTATATACAAACTACATTATACATACGATCTCTCTCTTCCACTGCACTATCACATCAACGAGTTGATGGATGCTCCACCAATTGCTATCTGATGTTACATACTACACCAAATATTTGCTAATACTTTTACTACAAATTCTGCAAACATGTCAAGTGTCTACTCGTAGTCTGGTTTCATCTAGTAAATACTAAGTATATTGTTACAGAATGTTTTCCTTATTTCCTCAGTTTCACAGTCGAATGGCATATCCAACAGATAGATCTTACATGCATACCTAAGCGAGATTTACACTTACCGTTTGTTATAGATTTAGACAGTTAGACACAGATTAATAATATTAATAATATTTATGTACACTTGAAGAATATATTTCCTCCCCTGACTCACATTCACCATAGACATACTTAGATAGGTACATAGATATGTTAGGTATTTATGTTGCTACCTAGGTAGGTTTACTACGGAAGGCAAAATGTATGGACTAGCAGTCACTTGAGCATGAAAAGAATTTTAATTCTCTCAACATATTGCATCTGTCATTGGAGTGAAAATTGCCATTTCTTACACCTCCTTGCTTTCCTATATAATAAGCATTGCTCTCTACTACTATCACAACAGCTGTCTTTCGCCAAAATATACAATACAGCATACCTCGCATTAGTTGCAAGCACCAGTACCTACTGCCTACTATTCCAATGCTACGTACTTTTCACATACTTTGTAGTCAAGTCACATATCTTTCTATACTGAACATTCTACCCACCGAAACCTATTCAAATCAAGACAATGAACGCCTCTCTTCATAAATACTCTATGTGATAACTTAACTAATATCTTTCCGACAAACCGAAAAATCCAATCTCATTGTTTCTGAAGGAATTTGGTCCTCACTTATTTTTCCAACTTTTTGTTAATTGTTACAATTCAGAGAGAGAGTTATTGAAAGACCTGGTAAATCTGTATAGCATAATATTAAATATTCGGCTTGTTTTGCAATGGGTTGTCCAAATTCAAAATAATTACAAATTAACACATCGGAGAAAATAAATTCGACCTACCATAACTGCATCTAGATAGTAAGTAGTAATTTCAAAGATGACAGTTAAATAAATCCTTGCAAACAAAACTCGGAAAGATTGCAAGCATCAGACAAGTCAATATATTAAATGACTGGGTACTTACGGAGCTGACTTGATGCAAAGGTAGCCTAATCAGCGCAAAACCAGGAAAACTGTCTAGAAAATGTGGGAGTGTGAAGACAGGAAAGTAGATCTCAGCGGAGGAGGATATAAATTTGAAGAGAACAAGGCATTTGTAGGTAGGATGAGTATTTCTATATAAAGTTAGTCAAAATTTGGTTGCGAGTCAAAACTGCACGGCTCAGCAGAGAGTGCTTGTCTTTTTCAGCAGTTCTTTTCCCTTAGACACTATTCTCAGAGGAGACTTGGATTCCTTTGCTTTGTGTGGCTAACAAGAAAAACCTATATATCTCATCCAGACAATAGGATACATCTAAGGGTAGCATCGTCTACGAAGTTGAGGTATGGCATTTATAACATAATGTAGTCATGTTGTAGTACAAAATATCGTAGATAAATTCTGTAGAGTACATAGAGACTTGCATAGGGAACATACAGAGAAGAACAGATAGGAGAGGACAAGCTACAAATTTTGCTATCTGTCTTTCTTATCTGTTCGACAATGCAGACGAGGCTGAAGATTGGCATTCTAGCTTCTCACCCAGACCAGGCCTACAATTGGGAAAGCACGGAAACCTCTTTTCTGTAGTTGAGGATGAGACACTCAAGACTCAAGTCATCTCATCTCGAGGAGATAGAAAGTGTAGAGCTTTGCACCAACTCAACTGAGCCTTCCGCTCCCGCCACCAACAAACTCTACAGACGATCCAGAGAAAATGATGAAGTGGTTGCGAATAGATGTGGAAGTATTCATGTAGGTGATGTGAAGTTACGACAAGAGCACACGGCATGCCATGTACAATTCGAAATGGAAAGCACAGAATTGTAGGAAACCTATATACATTCCAAATGCAGATGCAAAACTACACAACTGGATTTACAAATCTGAGACTTCCTTTTAAATATAGCTTACAGATTTCCATTGCACTTGAGTTGCTCTCTTCTTTCTGTTCCTTTCGGGGAAATATATTAGCACACAATATTATTAGATAGTGTATTGGTCTGTAGCTGTAGGATTGGAAAAATGGAAAAGCGCACAGATGGATTTCTAGCTTTAGTACTATTGAACTCTATCAATGCGAATATAATCCACACACAAGTGCAAGCAATACTAGATATGTAGATATAGCTGTACAAATATATAAAAAGCATTTTTATGTCTTTTTGGCAATAATATATAGAAGACGAATTTAAGCAATATATATTCCAGAGTGGTACATATAGGTACTGTGACATTGTGCATAAAAATAAGCTCATATTTGGCATGTTATCTTTTGATATCGTGGAGACATTTCGTCTGTCCTGTCACTCTATGTCTCACAGCTCTTAAAACTTTAAACGTATAAATTGAGAATGGGAAGGGGAAATCGTTGTCTTTTTATGTATGAAGGAGATCTGCACATTGTGTGTCTGTAGTGAGTTTTGTATTATTGCATTATGTTTTGTATATGGATAAAGAAAAGCGTCCGCGTACCTGAACTCTGTGTTTGTCTCGCATGGTGACAATAGAGGATCCGTTGTCATATGCTGAGCCATCAGAAAGAGGCCGAGTCTCCTCAAAAGACTGTGACATGTCTCGCTGCTTCTGCCGCATCTGCAATTGACAAATCCGATTGGGTTCTAGTACAGCAACCAATCACTTCACTTTTCATCCTTCCTTATGCCTATTCCGTAAGTCTCCTTTGACTTGCCTTGAGTGCCTCTGTCTACTACCCACCAATGTTCCAAATTCGTTTGTGTCATCCCCTATAACCTATTCTTCTCTCTTGAGCACTCTCAAATTCATCTTTACTTACGCAATACTTACACCTATATCCTTTCATTCACTATTCTTACAAGTGTACAAATGCTTTCTCTATGATTTCTCCAATGCAACAATACAATAAGACACTCCAACCAAAATGCTAAACACAGTACAATATAAAATTCCATATTGCACAGGATATAGATGTATATACTAAGCAAACATCTAGTGTATAGTGAAAGCAAACTTATAGTAGTCGTAATATAGCATGTGATAAGGACATAATACAGCGATACAATAGAAAACACGCACAATATGTAAGATACCATTAGATTACAAATACACACTTGGATGTCACACAAGTCTCCACGTAAAATGTAACCTAACCAAGCCACATCTGACAGATTTTCTCACCAATTCAACTCAATCTACCAGCAATGGGACGAATATAAAGCCACAGAGAGGAACTTACATGCACATTACCTACATACAGATTGGTATTTACTGCTACTTCTTGCCAAGACGAGACAGACATATCCCATTCCACCACATTTCAACAAAAATATATTTTTATCCAGTTTGAGTTTGACATATTACAAATTCCATTTTTATACTTATGTGTACAAGACGAACAGTTACAGACAAGATAACTTTTCCATGTGTCTCCAATTTTTTCTTTCTTATTTCCGTTTCTATTGTATTTTTGCACTTACAACGGCCAACGTTCTTAAAAATATCGACAAGTCTGTCATAACCTGCCATTGCCATAATAAAAGTATTTTCCACAAAAGCACCAGCTATTACAATAAATAGAGATAGAATAGCAAAATGACGCTCGTTCAGGCATTAAAATTGTCAGATACAGTAGCATTACAGGAAGATATCTATTTATGTATATAGTTTACATTAATTGGTCAACACTTGTTCTTGAAGGAAACTGGAGTTAATGACTTGCAAGGTGAAGAATTTGTGTTAGGTATTACACGTGTTAAATGTTAAAAATATAGGTAATTTGACATGCACAGAAGCTTGTTGCTGAAAGACATTACATGGTGGAAGATGGCTAAAAATAAAATAGAATTAAGCTGAAAAGGCGGCTGCTTACAGATATATTATGACTTGTCACTATAAAATATTATACATAAGTAACGAGTGTAGAATCCGGAGGAAGCTTCGCAAATTGCTACAAGCCGCACTTGAGCAATAAAAACGGAGCGAAGAAGCATATCTTTAGATCTGTATTCATAAGAAGGGAAAGCAGTAAGCCAATGCTTATTACATCGTATAATGCATGTACATAATAAAACATATTCCCTTATTCTGACGCTAAAATTTTATCAAGATCAACTAAACCGCTTGGCTATTCATGTAAAGTTGCACCAGGAAGTGGAGCAGGCAGACTGCAAAACACTAAAATTTCTCTCTTGACTACTATAACTTTAGCATAAGGTAGTATTCCAGAAGACGAGATAAGAAAACCAAAGGGAAGCTTTCCTCTTTATTAGGTGTGGTAGTTGTTACTTGTAACATGTGCGGTATATCCATATCATCTCCGCCACTTTAATGGAACTTGCTCTGGTTACCTACTTACATATCTATGCATGAATATATTATATACAGTTTCACATCTTTCAAAGCAAATTGGCAATTTTTAAAATATGAAAATAACTAAAGCAGTAAACATATCTAAATGACATGACAGAGCTGTGTTTGTTAGACGAGCTGCAGACATCGCTGGCATCTTATCTTCTATATTACTACAACTGTGTCACGCTGGAAGCTATCAACTGCTATTTCTCTATCTGATTGACATTGACAGCTACCTTCAACTTCATTTCTAAGTTACATTCTACACATATTCACAAAAATAACTACACAAACATATACAAACCTCATTTTGCAAATGTAACATTTGAGCATCTCCCCACATTGCGAAACTTAAAATGGAATGTGACACCAGACACGACAAGGTGTGATTCAATATAGATGCAAATTGTGTTGGGCCAAAGAATAAAAGTCTTTCACAACTTTATAGCTCTACGGTTAAGACACTAAACTTAATTTTGTTGTGCAGCCAAAACTTTACAAAGAACTTCAAAGAAGTCACAGTCGTAGCTAAATGTATTTTCTCTATTTACTTTAAGAAAATCACACTGTTGTGATTTAGATTTAACTTTAGTGGCAACAGTTGTGCAGGAACACTTCTACACTTTAGCAAGAAACATTTGCTCTGTTCAACTTTCCTAATAACAATCATAGTATTGTGGTTACCAGATTTCCTGTTCATACAAATGAAGTTACTTGTATTCACCAGTTTCAGAATAATGGACCACGATGAGATTTTACTGGATAAGATATCTCCCGAAGGAAATTCACTCAAATTCACTCAATTTAAAGAACGATCTAAAAGTATAGTCAGCATAGAACTGTAGTATAGTATAGCAGCTTGAGTCTGTATTTATCGAATCATTTCCGCTGGTAATATCAGTATTTATTTACACTTGCTCATATAATATCTAAAATATCTACTAGAATGTAAATGATGTGAGAATGTGGAGCATCATCTGACAGAGTCTATCAAAAAATGTGTCCTAGATGAATATACAGATATATTTAGGGGCAAATGTGATGCAATTAGACCACCACACTTCACTGCAGATTAATATAAATCGTAAATGTAACTAACATATAGTAATGTATGTAAATGCATTTTATAGTTTGTGCCGGAAAAAATGTGTATTACTTTAGAAAAGACTTAGCCAATGCTTTGTAAAATGTATAATAAACCACAGGATAGTCCATTCCTTAGTATATGCATAGCACTTAAGCCATGTCAATAGATATGATGATTTCCGTAAGAAGATAAGTATTTGCCAATCGTAAGCTGTTAGCTATTACGAATACAAATCCGAAAGTAAAGAAAGTATAGTTATCTGTAGTTTCAACTGAATTCCAATAGAACTCAAGTATTAGCTGTCTGCTTTTCGCAAATACAAATAAATTATCTACACAGATAACTCGGTATATGATTGTAAATATTCACAGCAAACATAGTAAAGGTAACTTGACTACTACACACTCAGAAAAATCAGTGCAGTGATGTGTTGTGTGCTGTACTACGAATTGAATTTCTCAACTCTCTAAGTATCTACTTAAGTCAAGTCTAGGAACTGGAGAGTTACTGTTATCACAAAGAAAGTTCGTTGTCATTCAAAAGGCGTAGCAAAAGGAAAATGTCTGTGAGATAAAGAGGTTATGCTCGTACAAAATTATTTTCAGGCCAATATCTGCAGGAATCAAGAATGCAGAGCTATCTTGTCTGAAAAATGAGACGATATTCACTAATACAGAGTAATAGTAGTAAGACTAGCAATAATGTTTCTCCCTGCGTAGTCAACACTTATTTATGTAACATGAAAACTGACAGAAATAATGTATCTATCATTTTTATTTTTAAACATTTTACAGATTAATACAAATAAACTACTGAGCGAACCCAGTGAGCTTAAAACCTTTCCACTACGCCTTCAGTTAATGTAGACAATTGATATGGCAGTTCTGTTTACATTTAATTCGGAAAACATTTGCTAACTTTACATTACAGTATGCAAACTAAATACCTACAAAATTTGGATTAGCTTAGTACAAGTAAAGTGAATTCATCAATTCAGTTTTGCAAACATTGTGTACTTTGTATTTGGTTACAATTTGGACCTGCCCCAACGTCCTGTCCTGTCCGTAGCTTAAAGTATCGGTTGGGTTGGAATCACTTCATAAACTCATGGTCTTTTGTAATGTGATACGCTGCACTTTACCCTTTGCTTGCTCGGAATAATTTATGATAACATAATTCGATAGCAGAATAATCACGTTAGAATACAACCTAATATAATTTAGAGTAAAAAAATAATACGTTAATAAAATAAAGTGCAAACAGCTTTTATTTTAAAAATTTCTAAAGCAGGTTGTTTTTCCATAAATTTTGTTGCCTAACTTTATAAAATACTACATTCCTCAACAGAATGTAACCTTACCCTTTGTGTTTACCACAGGGCAGAGAAACTAGATATATTTAAGGCATATAATGAAAATACAAAATCTTAAACATTCCAATATGCGCCGTGTAGGAAAATGAAAAGTAATAGATGCCAAATGCCAACACAATACTTTGTTATTTAATGGTCTCAAGTTGAGACTCTCAAGTTACTATTAGCTAACTTTCCGGTAAATAACTACTGACATGAGAGATGCAAGAAATAAATCCAATCAATTTGACAAACATTTGTTTGTACGTCATTCAGAAACTGAGGCAGAGCCATGACCATGAATCTTTTCGCGCAGGGTTATGATGGTGTGAGCTGAATGAGTCACTTAGCACGACAATGTTTTTGTATACAGAAATAGTTTCTGAGATTTACCGATACGATACTTATAAGTGCGTTGATGCTTTGCCGTTCCAAGGTCAATGTTTTCTCCCATTGCATGCGCATTTCCTAACCCTAAAATAGTAGCCATATTCTACTATATTTAACTACGCATTCATTTTACTCCATCATTTTTGCCTTCATACTTATACTTAAACATCCTTAACGATTATGGATAAACTCAATTACACTTACACGGCACGATACCATTTAAAGTCATGGGAGACTGACGCTAGGAAGTAAAATCCATTACCTCCTCTGATTGGATCAAAATGACATGTTTACATTTCCGAAAGCTACTAGGCTTCGTATCAGAGATCAACGTAAATACTTAGAGTATTATTAATTGTTTTTGCCGTTATAAGCCATTATCAACTAATAATATACTTGAGCAAATATATTATGACAGGAGAGTACAGGTATAGGTAGAGGCAATGGAAAGATTGATTTTCTCACAAAATAAATCTGTGCAAATATTATACACTTGTAATGCAACATATAAACTAAACTGACCTGCTTCATGTACCAAGATTACTTAACTGTAGTAGTTTAGAAATTTTTCATCGCTGTTAATTTAATCAATTATAAAAAATTATTTGAATAATCTGGTTCTGGCTGTTTATGTCTTCCCTGCTCTGAATGTCATTATTGTGAATCTTAACTGTATATCAATACAACCTCCACAATACTAGATAGTTTCAATTCAATTATATTTAAGTATGTCAAATGTCATGATAATTAGTAAAAGAAAATGAAAACATTGCGTATGCGATAATTGTGTTTAATAGTAGTAGGGTATGAAAGCAGACGGGGATTAGAACAGATTCTGGAAAATCCAAAAATACTAAGTTAAGCTCCAGCTAGGTTGGAAGTTGGGTTTAGGCTAAGATAGTAAAAGTATATCGGTACACAGGAGAAGATACATATTACACTTTGAGCTGATAAAGTAAGCGAGGCCAATGGGACAAGTTAGGAAGTGTGTCTCTCGGGTCTTTTTATCCAGTGACCTACTTTGACCTTTCCCACACTACGAGGACGACTATGTTACGACACTGGAGAGATACAACATTAAAGCATTAGATTCTTTCTTATTCTACTTAAGTGTCCCTGTATCTACGATGCACTATGTTATACTGAACTGGCGAGTTAGATGCGGCTGCTGCATAATGTCAACGGAAAGAAGACATAGCTCAACATAACAGCACATCAAGACACCACTAACTCACTCAAAGAGAGACAAGAGAGAATGCACTTAGATTACATTAGACGCCAATAGTTCCTGTACTCGTTTTGTGCACTCATTTTACTCACATTCCTCCACATTCCATAATAGCACATGTACAATTTGAACTAAGAAAAATCCCTTAAAAGGTCTTGTTATATAGGTTAGTTATGTCTGCCTCAACTATGAACTTAGTCTTAATATGTATACTGTGTGAGAAAAGGCTCAAAAGAAAACGGAAAGTTGTTGAAAAAGAATAAAGTGGCTCAAACCAAACTTGCTCTACATAGTTACAACTAAAGTATACTCCTAAACCAAAGTTAAAGCTAAGCAAAGATCTTTTATTATATCACTCTGTTGTCAACAGAACTGTCTTCGTTTCTCGCTTTAGTGGTCTGGGTCACAGTCTCATGCCAAGTGATTCACCACCATATATAGCCCCCATATCACTACACATAAGCAGCAAGTAAAAGTAAAATCTGTACTTATAAGGTTAGTACGGACATAATATTATGTAAAATGAGTATGTAACTTAGGTATACATGGGTATATAAATACTACATTGATATAGTATAGTACAACATATAAATACGTATACAAGATATTGGAATTGCCTATCTTTCGTATGTATGAAGAAAGTGAGGAAAAAATCTAATTTTTGAGAAGGTTCGTTGTAGACGAAACAGTTTGGCTGGGAGCGACAATAGTT
>JABASH010001070.1:0-29819 GCA_019776445.1 Tomocerus maximus
TACAAACCAATCAGAGCAGGGGGTGAGTACGGTTGAACGGTACACACGGCCGGTCGTTGTACCGTTCGTTCAAATATAATAGTAGATATTATAATCGCATCACATGACTTAAATATGAATGAATGACACTTAATGTTCTTCTTTCTCTACAGCACACGATGCATAACTTAATTCGTCACAGTAGACAATTTTCTCATCCACTAAGAAAGATTAACAAGTTCGTGCCTTTGGGTTGATCCTACTTATTATTCACATCCATTATTCTTATACCAAATACAATGTTTAAACCAGTAGGTAACGTATTGTGGTTGTTCTTTGAATTTAATGGCATCTGAAAATGTATTATGCAAGCCAAGACTATTAACACGATTCCTACGTCAGACTATGTAAGAAATTAACCAAAACAACCAGCTGAAGATGAACCGAATACGGGAAGAGAATTAATAACACAAAATTATTTTATGACACAAAATCAACTCTTAGTTAAACCATGGTCACAGGACCTCCTCCTATGACCATGGTTAAATATTACTATGCTACTTAAAAATCATAATGCTTTACACGTGTCTACTTAATAGACAAGACTACTTTATAGACAGAAAATAGATTGCCCAATTGATGCTAAAATTGTCAGTATAGATTTATTAAAAACTGCTAAGCTTACAAAAATGATTATCTGACACATTGAGACAAAATCCCAGTAGGATATGCGAGTGAACATCGTTAAATGCTATTTATAGACGCTGGTTGTTATTGCATTCGTCAAGAAGCCGTCTCTAAAGAGCTGGGAATGTCTGCTCATGTAGTTATTTTGCAACGGTTTGTATTTTGAGCGAAGTTCTAATCTAAAATGCTCAACTGCTATCTATTAAGCACGACTTCCGATAGGTGAAAAGTTTATACAGTATTTCATCCATCCATATAATAAACTTGCCTGTTAAAGAGCCCAGTGGCATTGTCAAGTTTCTCAGATGCGGGAGCCAAATAAAACAGTTCACAGTGCATGACATCGTGTCTTGGTTATGATACAAAACATACAAGGTCATCATGTGAAACGCAAGTTAATAACCACAAAATCATTTGTTCTCAGTATACTACCTCATATTTCACAAGTTTACACTATACATGCAGATAACGATTAAGAATATCATGTGCCATGCACACAGACTCCATAAATGTACATACATAAACGTACTTCATTATACCTTTTAATAATACTTATACCTGTTCTGGAGAAACCGTGAACATAAATGAAGTGTGATTTTGTTTATTAGAAATCTAGCAGCTATAGGTAAAGTACTAACCAACTAGCTATGATTTCGTTCCTACCCAGCAACACGCATCTGCTACGCACTATTTATTAATTTATTCATAACTGGATATTATTTACATAATCATATCATCGGTATGGTATTGGTAACTCCACAAAATAGATATATACATATTTGCACTTACTTAACATAAGCAAACGTTATGTTGATTGTATTTTTAAACTTGTGGAAACATGGTGTGCTTTAAGAATTGCTAAGTAAAGTAAGAAACTTCAATTGGCGAAAGTTTGAGTACCTGGTGCGGTTGTATTGTTATTCTAAAAGCTTTATGTTTCCTTTCTTCTCTATTTAACAGTATTTGAGGAAACTTCTTACGTGGGTGTTTGAATTTTGCACTAGGCTCCTTGCTAATATCTTCAGTTTGAGTTCGGACTTTAGCCTAAGTTGTCTTCGCAGAAGGTGAGTTGTTCTAATACTGTTTATATTATTATCATGTAACTGCCAACCCCAACGTGAAGTAGTATACCTTGAGGTCTAGCAAAATATAATGCTCTTGCCGTTTGGCTGGAAATATATTGACATTGTGCAGATTTATATTTTTACATTGAACCATATTAAATTGACAGTGACAGTGAAACTGCTTATAGACAGCCATTTTTGTAAGGACACTCTCTAGACTCTCTTCCTCTATCTTTAGCGCCCTGTTGCTGCTAAGTAATGTTGGCTATGCACACATACTTTTCCTAAAAGGTGAGACTCGAGTATGTCTACCATTTTTACTTATCGTTAGAAAACACTACAGATGATAGGAAACAATAGCAAATACTTTGGCACTTCGCCTCTCTTTGCCTGACTGCCCAGCGTGGCTTCACTTCAAGAATATTCGCACTACACCAATCAGGATGTCTGTTCCTGAGTTACTAGTACAAGTAGTCTTAGTAGAGATAATATTATTAGGAGCTCAATACTGAAAGCATGAAAGCTATTTTCAATTCAATGTTATGTAGTTCCTACAAGACACTCAAAGCTGCAACAAACGGTTAGAACTAACAACCCAGAGACCTGCAATCACAACTTAAGATAAGGACGAAATACCTACTTAAAAAATAATTTTATACGCACAACAGTTCAGGATAAGTAGGACACAATATTAGTGCGAAAACATTTTAAGTTTCAATAAAAATTGCTACTGCAGATCTATTCTGCAAAATGATGCGCAACAATGGATATAATAAATACAATATTTGTAAAAACCAATAAGATGCAGAGTGTGTTGTTGAATAATGTATGGCTTACGTGTATCTTAACCTCTATCCTGATCGTAAGAAAGAATGCTCTCGCACATATTTTTGGAATTGCACTACTTTCCTTTCATTGATAGCTTTCTTTATGTGAATCAATTTATTCGTGAGATAGAAGCTTTCCGTCTCGGCTGCCGCATATGTGATGTACATTGGATAAAGTAATTGGCCGTGTAATGTGGAGACATGCAACAATTACGGTTTTTATCTTACGAGTTCTACTTTTGCTTCGTTAAGTACCAGCTCCGTAAGTGAGAACAAGTGTTGAAAGCCAATATGTACGAGGAAAGGGAAAGCAAATAACATTGGCTCCACATAGGTGATTACTTTATCGCTGTGTACTTCAGTACCATGCGTCTTTAATGTGTTCCAAAAAAATTCCTCTGCTTTTACAAAGCAATGGAAACTTAGGTCAAAGACCTAATTTAAGAGTTATTACAATATGGGCTACATCCTACAGGCAAGGCATTTACCACATTCATGGTATTGACAGCCTTCGCTAAGGAAATAGTGTTTTATTTTACTGGCTTGCAATTTATAATGCTACTGATCTAACATACACACTTTTTCGATCATCAGTTTTAAAGAGGGGAAATGGATACTACTTATAAAAATGACTCCGATGGAGTAAACCTCCAAAATACAACCGCATTCAAGAACACTACAAGCGGCAATTTGTAGAAAACATCCTACCCATGTCGAACCCTGTAAACAACAAATAACTCAAACTGTCTCACCATACCTATATAACTACTAAGCAAATCCATTCCAACAAAATCTTTAAAGAAGCAGACAATTTTTAAAACCCACGTGATTAAGCTTGGTCTATGTATTTGTGTAGTAATAGTGGAAAGCAATGGATGTGCCTAGATATAGATAATAGATGCCAATGTAACCAAACAACTATAATAAATTATGTTGAATAGATACATGTAAAATGTCAAGATGATTGAATTAAATCAACCGGGCGTCTGCTACTATATATCAGACCCAGACCCAGATCTCCCCTTAGTACAACTTTATAAAGTACTGTTTATCAATTCGAGGGATTTAACAGATTTACTTTTCTTACCATGCCGAAAACTAGATGCAGATTTTGCATAACATACACAATTGATGATGGTTTACTAGCACTATATTATGTACTAGTGTTATATACTTACTATATTCAACTAACTACCAACATGGAAACATCAGACTCCTCCGCAGTAAAGGATTGATTATTCCAGCATGTGTAACAAAAGATTTCAACAAACCTTGTTACTTGTTCCTCTATAGTACACTCTCCTAGCTCAAAATCAATATTTGATTGATGGAGAGGAAATCCTTTTTTTCTTCTGACTCGCCTTGCGACCATGACCATCATTCTCGATCGAGATAGCACAATACTGAAAGACCTACCTAAGTCTAACATACTTGCGGAAATATGATTTGAAGCTTCCTTAATATATTGCATTTACGGTAAAAGATGTTCTATAGCTATCCTGTGTCAAAATGCTACCACAGACATTGGAATATTTAATATGTTTTCTTAGACTCCCTGCCATTGCTGAAGTGTCATTCCCAGGAATCGCCTAAGGAATCCCATCTGTCACACCTATTAAACGCTCAATGAAGTTTGAGTAGAATTGTAAATTTGAGCTTAAATAATTAAGGAGACTACGACAGGTAACTGTAAAATATCACTATAGAATAAGACAGAATTGTATTGATCGCGTAATTAAATTACAATCGAAGAATACAAACTTCGAACGTCACATCTTGCGACTTGGTAAAGACAATGACTGACCATCTTAACCTAACCTTCCAGAAATACTTGCTTATATGTACATTACATTGTACGTCTTACCAATAATAGAAGAGCCATAACTATAGAACAGATTACAGAGACTCAATATTACTGAACTGAAACCTCGGAGCCCATCTGAATACTTAATTAATGATTTTCAGAAAGCTTTTTCTATAAATATTTGATTAAACCTGACCGTTCCACTATATTTAGCAACCTAGAGTTGGGTTTAAAAAACGTGTCAATCCATACTACTTATAATCTTTTACTTGGTACACTGTTAGCAAAACTTTTAAACTACCTAAAGTGATTTTAGCTATAAGATTTTGGTACTAACATTATATATCCATAGGGGTCCGTAGTCCGTAGCTTATATAAATATTATGGCCATGATGCTGTAGTACTGGAACAAAATCATTAAAAGTTCTTAATTACAAAACCAATTACCAATGCCAATATTACCTACCCTACTCCATTAAATTCATTAACTGCAGTAAACTACTGACTCAAGCTTAGCTTCTACACTTAAAGAATTACATAGGTAGTTAAGCATTTCAGAAAATTAGCATTTTTATTACAAGTAAATGCATCCATGTTGTAATATCAGTAACATTTGCATAGACATCTAAAATTATTATGCCATAAATAGTAACTAACCCTTTTAACAGCTTAAGATGTATAAACTTGCCTATATGTCTCTGTCTACGTCAGTTTCAGGAAAAATAGAGCATTAGCATATACATTTGAATAGCAAACAGTTTCATCCTGCCATAAAAACTGAAGAACCTCCCTGTGTGCCCTAACCTGTAATGCATTGAGGACGCAATGTTTACTCGAATTGTAACAAAATAGACATAAAACGGACAACGAACAAAGATACTAAAGAGAAGACAAAATTACATTTGGACTTTCTATGCACGTAGTTAGTAAATGTAGTAAAAGTCAGATGGTAGAGGTAGATGAAATGACACAGTCATGGTAAATTGTTATTGTTAGTTGATTCATTTACAGTAAACAAGAGCAGTCAGACTGCGATGCTAAAATAACTACGTAAATTGTATCATTTTGTTTGAACTGCATCTATCTGTCTAGTGTGTATAATTGATATCTGTTATGGTTTGATGTAGGCGCAAGGGACTACATCTTCAATTCAATTAAGATTAAGTAGATGATGGTTTTTCATTTCTACAAATAACCCTACACAGTTTCTTGTCAGTTACTTTTTAACAACCGTGAAAAAGTACCAGATAAATTGCATTGCACCATTTCTCAGGTCCTTAAGTATTCTTTCGTCGAGGCCTGTGCACATTCGGAAGCTGTAATCTTATTACACCTTGCCTTTCATTTAACTTTCCGTAAGAGTCCGAAATGTTTCAGATTATACGACACGGTAAGATGAAATTGGAAGATTGTGAGCTGACAAAATCTAATAAGCTGAGTCAACTTTAGAGGAGGCCTACTGACAATACGTGTGTAATATTTACGTCGCAATAGACTACGCGACAAGAGTGAAGAAGTGCTTCTTGTGTGTATGTAATGCAATTAAGAATCCAAAAAATGAAGACGGTACAAATCGTAAATGGTCAGAACCACCAACTAACAAAATTAATGGTTATTGCTGTGTTCCGAGAATATCAATTCAAGAAAGCTGTACCAAAATGTAAACTAAGTAGGCCAATACACCCTGCTCTTATTTGATCTTTTCCTATTGTTATATTTTACACACATCCACGCACGTACACACGACAGCAGATGAAGGAATTTTTATGAAATTGTTATTAAATCTGAAATTCCCATCGTCATTAATACTTTTGACTTACAAGCATAGAAATCAGATTCTAGTTCTAATAAATAGCTATTTTTGGATTTAGCATTCCTGATACTAATAGTAGGGTAGATTTGGTGTAGCCGTGTAATGAGTTTCATTCAGAGTAGGCTACCCTCTGCGAACACTATCCCTACTGTTATTTATGACCCCAATTAATGCAATTAGTAATCCCAATTCAGGTAATATAGAATATCTGAAAAATTCGATTCGTGCGTGAAACATTTTTGGTCGAAACACAGTTACAATAGTAGGTACGTACCAAAAATATTTCTGAGAAAGTCAATCTTTCTTAATTATAAATAGAATTCGAGGGCATGGCTATCTAGAGAGAAATACTTGACCTAAGCAAACCAATAGGTTTATTTATTAAAGAGTAAAGAATGTTTTTGACTGGTACTATTTACTTTAGTAGATTTCTTATCATCATTCTCCTTGTAAAGATACGCAAGCGGTTTTGCTTGCCAAGATAAGAAAGTGGCAGGATTGATGTACATTGCGTGTCCTGGATATAGTAATTACATAGATTCGGCGAAAATGAATGAAGTTTTTACCTAGCATTTTGAGTACTCGTTGTTGGCCAACTTCTCTCTTGTGTCCACTCAATGATTTCCTCAGTCGGATTTTGCTCTCTTTGACATGGCTTGCGTTTCTGAGGGTGAAACCGATGAGGCAATACAAAGCTGTAATGAGTATCATAGGGCCGACAAAAAAGACAAATGTGGCAATCTCAAAGGAATGTTCAATCACCACGGTCTTGACTGTGCAAATCAGAGCAGTTTTTCCTGGTCCCACATTCATTGGATCTAATCCAAGTTGGAGTGCCTGTACATAACATACAAATAGAAATATTATATTCACCAAACTACTGTCCCAAAGTCACAATTGATATTTTTCTAGGTAATTGAATCTTCAAAAGTAACTTAGGGAATATAACTCTAAAGGAAACTGCCAAAGCCACAGTACATAGTGCTGTGGCACTAGCCAGTGCGATACTGTCGTAAGACTTTGCTTTCACCATAAATCAACATTTTATCTCTAAACTACACATACGAACACACAGAGTAGCAGTATACCTGTCACTACAATGCAAAACCCACAACAAGCAACAGCAACATAGAAACTCCTGCAAAAAAGCCGGTAGTGAAGTGACAGTAATCTTTAGAAAAGCCTTTAACAAAAAATCCAGTAACGAGAAACACATTGAGAGAGACCAAATTTTGCAGCTCATGGAAATTTTTACGAATCCCAAGGATCTATGTGTTGTGTGTGTGTAAGCATTAGAAAAATAAGGGAAATCTCACAACTTGCTTCTACATGGGAGACCAAGTGTAGCATAAATATATTTCGGTGACAGAACCAGGGCTTTTTTAACATGCACTCACAAAAGCTGGATTCTTTATCTTTTGACATCAAACTACTACCTACACAGAATATATGGCAAATTCAGCAAAAATCCTACTTTATTTCTACCAGCTAAAGCATTACTTGAGCATTGTAAAAAGATGTCTACAATACAGTGAGAATTCATTTTGTTACTTTGGTTTGCAAATACTATATGAGTAGTAGATCAATCTGGTCTTGACACTACACATTTTACAAAGGGTCACTCAACATAAATAAATACGTACATATTCCATTATCATATTTTCCGAGAAAATATGTAGATCCATATTCTTGAAGGTGAAAGGAAGATTCATACAAGAGCAAAAAGAGAGCAAAACCTTAATCTATCCCACAACTATCTGAGCAAACACAAAAATTGTAACTCCACGGTAAACTATGTATATACCTACTAGTAAAATCATAAAATGAAAAACATACTTGGGTACAACTCATCGTGATTAGCATCTTCTAAGAAGTAATCTGATACTTTTTAAAAACAAACTGTTTTTCCCGACATTTAGTTGAAGGCCAATTTCTTTCAGTAAATGCAACAAAAAGTTTAATTGCACACCCTAAAACTATAAGTACGGTGATAATGATAATGACTCTGCTTCGGGCTCCGAGGTCTACAATCGTAGCCATATTGTAGTGCATATGAACTTGCATTTTGAGAACACTGCAATAAAACCAATGAACACAAAAAATAGACGAAACGGTAGAAATGTACAAGTTGCAAAAAATACAGTGACAGTATAATTAAATGATGGAGGCAGGATGAATATCTAAGCAAATAATATTTGTAATTCAAGAGTAATGTACATGGTAAGATGGAAAGAGCTATTTTATTTATATTACGCATGATTTTACTAGTAAATACAAAAAAGCAGTTTACTATTGTATTACAAAAAACCAAAGTCCTTATAGGAAACTATTGCTCCAAAATTACCTGCGCATAATTCGTTACTGAATACTACCTAGAGTTGACTAAAATGTCTTTTACATTTCAATACGTACTTGCTTGCTGTTACAATTTACACTCAAAGGTAGTTCAAACTTGTGTACGAACTTCAAAGTCCACTTTTGCTAAGCACGTGCCGTCAGTAATAACATGAGTATTTATGCTTTGCATTGAATAACGGTACACTTTCTGGTTACAATATAATTTATCATTTCCGCTATTTATACTTCCAAGTATTTTCTTTCCCATTTCAAATCCTGGTCAGAAACTATACATTACCATACATATACCTATAACACGAGGATTCATGGTATCACGATCTATCCTCTTTTTACTCCCGTTCAGCTGCTAAATTTGTTCAGGTGAGAATTAGCATTTCATGATGATTTAAAGGATCAAATAAAACTGTAAAGGTAGACTGAATGCAAAAAGGATTAATATACACCTCCTGTCATGACATTTCCTAATGCAAATGGATGTATTTGATGAAGACTATTGCCCATCCCCAAATACAACTCATTTAAAATCCATGTTTTAGTTTTGATAGTTAATAATGCGAACGTAGTACGAATAGTACGATACGACTGCAGTTCATTCATGCTCACATTTAACTATATGTAGTTTATGCATTCAGAAATATCTAACTTATACTCTATCTTTATAGGAAATCTAATCCCAATACCCCAGGTTATAGTTTGTTGTGCTTAAATTTGCTTGCTCTTGTAGGAATCCAATAAGTTGAGTGGGCACAGTACATAGGGAAAGCAATAGGTATGCAAAGGTGAGCTACTAATACAAATATATAGATTGTACATGTATAATTTAAAATATTATCATACTTATCGTTCAGGTTATCCAAGCTATATAGCAGTAG
Organism: Tomocerus maximus; assembly: GCA_019776445.1. NCBI lineage: Eukaryota > Metazoa > Arthropoda > Collembola > Entomobryomorpha > Tomoceridae > Tomocerus > Tomocerus maximus. The sequence continues at coordinate 9,405 of JABASH010001070.1, forward strand.
CCAGACAAATCGTGTACAACACTTCTTGCATAATACCTTCACGGAATGAAACAGTAAGGGAAAGTGTAAGGTTTAGGTAAACAGTGTGGCTCTTCAGATAATATAGCTACAGGCTCGTGAAAGATCATGATGGGAATACTTAAGTTATGAATACCTAATCTTTCCATTCCGCGTTGCCGAATAAAGTGAGCTGGAAAAGGAACAAGAAAGCAAACAACATTCACAAGTCACTATTACTTAGGAAATGGTATTCTATGTACACTACCTAAACCATCAATTTATATGCGGAAACGACAAACAGGCTGTTATTTTGCATGGACTTATTTGAACTTTGTTTCCATACTCCCACCACTTTTCGTCAATCTTAAAACTAAAACAAGAAAACTAACCATGCGCAATAAACCATGATATGATATTATATTCAAAACAATGAGCATCCCTGGGTGAGTAACGTCATGGTACTTTCAAATGCAATATTAAAAAGGATGGTACTCAGACTACGAACGATACGGGACGATATTCTGTACACGTCAAAGTCAAAATATGACCTAATACTAAGACAAAAACGAAATGGCTACTTTCAGTATACGGATGCGTGTTGACTGATCCGAAATCAAAGTAGTAGTGACATTCTCAGTTTCTTAGATCTCGGCTGCGGTCTTGTCACAATATTAACTACCTTAACGACAAACGCCTACATGAAGGCCAAGGCTGCATGCATATATAGTATTCTTACACAAAGTATCTTCTACCATGCAATCTCTAGGGTACGTACGGATCAATATGAAAATGTTTGGACTCTTGTTACATCTTATTGATCTTCTTAATAATCTAAAGTGTCCCATTGTAGTAGATATACGCTTTCATTCAATGAAAATGTGAAACAATCGTAACCATCGGGTGAAAAGCTACCTTATTTTGATTTTACCACAGCTAAATACATAAGCCACGTAATTTACTGTGGGAAACTTCCACAGAAATTGATTGGTTAGTTGGTGAAATTAAATTTGTTCAGGCAGGAGGAACTTTAATTATATGTATACAGTGACAGAGAGTAGAAAGCACGGTAAATAGAAATTTAAAGATGTGTGTGCACAATATCAGGTTATGCATTGTAAGAACGAAAAGCGCTAAAAGCTTTGATTTACTGTGTGACTTATGTTCTTTTGTTCCTGGCTCCTGATACATAATGCTTAGCACTAACATGTCTACAACATAGTAAGTGTATAAGCATGTATAAGAACCTACTTAGTGTGTATAAAGTAATATTGATTTGCTACAAACTGCACTAAAATCAGTAGTTTGTAACTGCGTGCTAAAGTGTTAATGTACCATCAAGGCTAAGTATATTAAAATGATATCGGTACGCTTTATAGTCCTTTAATGTACTTAAAAATAGATGCTACTTAAAATATTCTGGTGATGGATGTAGCTGGTTTTAACTATCAACAATAACAATCTCTTTGTTCAGCTTCAGTCTAGTATTTCCTTATTTCGTATTTACGAAATCATAATACACATAATAGATGTAGGATGAGGAAATATCCTTGAATTCGCAATACTTTGAAGCATAACAAGATAGTATCATAAGCAATGTGTAGCAAACTCATTAAGAAAAAATCAGGACAAATATTTTGGTTTCCACAATCATGTCTTTCATCAGCAAGGCGGAATGCGTCTTTGAAAGCTTTACATAATAAATAAATACATAGTAGTTTACATAAAGAGGTTTTCCGCACAAACACAGGCACATATCTACACCATGAAAACTAGTAACTTAGTTAACTCTCCATCTCCAGCTATGCTGTTCACATTGCTAGTTCACATATTTCCAGTCCTACATATTATTATGAATCTTTAACCCAGATCTGAGTTCTGAGAGTTTTCATAGTTCTGGAAGCGAGAGTAATTTGTATTATAATACTGAGCAAGGAAATACATACAGAGAGAGAGCAGTCTGCATTAGATTTGCATATGAAAATAGACAATTTAAAAAATAATACGTGCAACATCGGCATAAACCTACTTTATCTACTAAGATATAATTTATATGTAATATTGACAAGGGTGTGCCTTAAGCATGAAGAATTTAAAAAATAATAGATGCAATGTTCGAATAAATTGACTAAGAGACAATTTACATGTATATTGACAAGAATGTAGTTAAGTATGGATAAGATAAAAAGGACCTACCTGGGGAATAGCAAGTGCAATGGAAATGATCCAGATGATGAGAATTTGTCGCACGACACGGCTGAGTTTATTTTGCCATTTCTGAATCATAAAAGGTCTACAGATAGCCAAGTAGCGTTCAACAGTGAAGCAGACAATGGTGAGAACAGAGGAAGAAGATGCAGCTTCAGCAAATAGACCACGGCAAACACAAAAAACCTCTCCGAATACATCTGGATAGCGTCGCCAAATGGAGTGCATTTCCGCTGGAAGTCCGCTGAGGAGTAGTAGTAAGTCAGATACGGCCAGACTGAATAGATAATAATTTGTAGCAGTGTGCAAGTACCTGGATCTAACAATGACCACACAGGTTACGACGTTCCCTAACAGTCCCGTGATCAATATCATCACATATATTACAGTTATAGGGATGACAATATAAAGAGGATCTCGAACGGGCCAATAGGAAGCATTCGAGTATGTTTCATTAGGTGATGGAGCCAGATCCAAGTCTAATCCCGCTTGGGCAATTGAGGACCCGTCCATATCAGTCAGAGCCCCAACTGTCCCTGAAATTGACATTGGCAATGGAGATGAAACTGAAGATGATAGAGCGGCGGCTGCTGCTGAAGCTATTGAAACTGACCAGACCTCGTTCTCCGTGTAGTTCTCTGCTCTATCTCCGAAGAAAATCATTCTTCCTATTGATTCTATGTTGGTTTCATTCTCCAGGCTGTCCGACAGATCTGAGAGATCATTGCTTTTACCACTTCCGATGTCTATCGTGTCACTGTCCAACCAGTTTGATCCGTTTGAGTCGCTATTGATATACATGGTTGTTTTGAACCTTGGTGCACTGTTTTTTATTGCCTGACAGGTATCAACTTTAAAGGTGTCCTAATGTCAATATTTTAATGGCTTCAACACTGATTAATTAAGCACTATCAGTAATGGTTAAATCCTGAAAACTGAAACTTGCCGCGTGACTTCGTTTTCAGTTGGGCCGTTTTCACCTCAGGTAATAAAATTCTCTTTGTTATCTAATGCTAATTCCACTTTCACTAAGGGACTTGAGTATTCCTTTGTTCCGCTCTAGTTTCTTTGTTATCACTGTATTCTAAATTAATTATCTTAAAATTCTCAATTTTGGTCGTCTCAGTTGCCACTGAAAAGGCAGTTTTGTTGGATCAGTGACTAGGGCTCTGAACGAGAATGTACAGCAAAAATAATCTGACTATCACTTTTTAAGGGATAAGTTTCGATTTCAAAGTTTTTGAGGGCAATATGAGTCTGAATCAGTGTTGATGAGCAGGGTGTGTGTAGTTTTGGGTTTCCTGTGTAAGAATAGATAATTTCAACAAAGCGATATAGCGTGATGTGCTTTAGTTACGTTTTATGATTCAGTATCAAGTTTTAACTTCCAAGAAGTAGCAGCCAAAAGCGGATATGGAGTTTAGTCCGATTACCCCAACGATCAAAGTGTTCAGTATTTGTTTGAAACTTCTTACTGGTGCTTGTGCATTGCTTCTGTTGATTAATTTGAGGGTGAGTAACTAAATATTTGTAATAGTAGTTTTCTTTTGGCCACGTTTGATTTTCCAACAATCTTGATCGAAATTCGTATACAGTTAACCCAACACCTGCAGAGAGACAATTAGAATATTAACATAATATTGTACATACATGATAATTTTGTGTATATATAATAATATTCTATACCCAGTATTCTCGTCGGTTACATACCAAAGAAGTCACAATTTGTCAGTTTTAGTCTGACAAAATTGCTCATAATTTGTTTTGTAGTAATTTTTAAAATAGCCATGATAGTGTATAATTAAATTACCAACAGTTATTGAATTTCACTGTTTTGTGCCATTATCCTAAATTAAACTGTAGATTAGTGCATATGCTATTGCTATTCAAGTGAAAACTGCAGACATGCAGGGCGGTAGTGTTGTTTGGAAGGTAATATATTTAAGCTATTGATCACCTGTTATTAACTATAGTCATTTTCGTTTGTCTTTTCACCAATATTGTCGTGTAAACAAATCATCAATAGAAAATAAAATTATTTTGGCATACTATGAAAACACTTGGGCCTACAATGACAATGATACATGAAACGACATCACACGAACGACTGCAATAACAAGATATGAACTTATATGATTATGTGCTAGTTCAAATTAGGGTAAAGCTGGTATCTATCTTTACGATACTTTTACGATCATGCACTATCTGAAATAGTCAGGAATTGAACTATTATGGAACACTACAATATGACAAGATTACTGATAAGTGATAAGCTATGCTATGGAGTATTTGTATATATTAGGTACAGTTCATTTAAAATTCTGTGCTAGTAGATCCTCTATTGTTTCTGATTGCTCGCATAATATCTATTATGATCACCATTTTCTGGTAACTACTTAATTATTGTTTCAGATACAGATAGTAGTTTTTATTAGAGTGACTTTCTAAAAGTTACGTAGCTATAAGACTTTTATTGAAATCTGTACAATCTGTATAAGGTACCTATGCTAAGTGATCAAAGTTAGACATCTTCCTTTGCCTCCAGTCTGTTAAAGTTTTACAATTATCTGTCTGAGACAAATACTGGAACAATTGTTACCGAAAACGTGAAAAGCTGCTATGAATGGGTTTGTTTTTCAAAGTATAGCTATGCTTTATGATATTACTTTTTACTGTAGATGATATATCAATTGTAGTAGTTATACTATGCTTAGTGTAATAATAATATACTGACTCATTTCTTCCAATAAGGGCTGTAAAGGCAGATCTGTGTCTAGTACAATTTGACATGTGATCTTGAAATGCTAATTTTATACCCTACCCTTTGTTACAATGATGGTTAGGTCAGGTGATTTAATAAAATATAATACCTCTTCAATGTCTTCATGCAACTTCAAACTGAATATTATGATGTGGCCATTATGTAATATTACAGTAATAATGAAAAGTACTTTAAATTTATACGAAGTAAGATGCAGATGTTGCTACTTCTTACTGATTACACTTGAATTGGCAAATTGCTTACTTTGTTACTTTGATGTTACTACTCCTAGTCTCAACTAGGTATCTACCATGCGAAAAGAGTAAAGAGAGTAAAGACTACCACCCCTAAAAAGACGCTTTTGTGTGTGTGTGTGTGTGTGTGTGTGTGTGTGTGTGTGTATATCTACACCATAAGGATTTGACTTCCTACGGCATAACTGCGATAAATGTCTGCGAAAGTATAGTAAAAACCCTATATCACAGGTATTATTTAATCTACTTAATGTAGTTGTTGCAATTAACTCAAGAAAACCAATGATATGGATAAACCAACTCTCCTATTATTACTACTGCTAAAACATACTGAAAGAAAGGAATTTAGTTCGTACCAGCATGAGTGTGGAATAGTATATTAAGTACCTATCTATACTACAATATCTAACGTAATGAAGAGCATATTTAGTGCTATTATGTGTACATTTACCTTTCAGTAATGTACGCCCCTCCGTATTGACTCTATTTAATGTTAAGTAGGTCGTTAGGTAAATAGAAATTATGCACAAACCCGTCTATATCAATTGTTCTTAGGTAGTTCGTTACGATGTAGAATCATGCATTCATGTCTCCTCATGTTTCGCTGTTATTCATAATCATAATAGAAACCGTGCTAGTATTTATAAATAGCCCATAATAAGTATTCTGTAGTACCACAAAGATGAAGATTTAATCTTATGAATTTATGCTAGTAAAAGCTGGGCTTGTTTCCAAGTCAGAGGAGTAGTAGGTTTATTTATGATTATTTGTCTAGAAAATTTACTATACCATTGTGGAAGGATGGTGTGGTGACTTGCTTCCCGTGGTCTCGTTGAACTTTTGTACGCTTCGATGAGGTCAAATGTTAATAGGGTGACATAAGTTAGGATTGCAAATACGAGATTTTACATTCCGGTTGATAAATGAAAATCAGGTACAGAATCTACTTCGGTTGTAGACATAATACTGTCTTGTATTGCATTATATTTCCTTTTGTGAATAGCAAGGTACATAATATTATGTTTGTATTATATATTTGCTCTTATGTAATATTTAAGTAATATATATATAGTTCTTTAGCTCCCGTTTTCAAATTTCGTCGTTTGAATTTCAGACTGAAATTCAATACAATAAAACAATTTATGCTAAAAGCATTTTCTGTTGGAATGAGTAACTGTGACTTAACATAATATATAGTTCCGAAGAAAAACACTTTCTCAGATCACCCACATTTGTCTGTCTCTAGAGCAAAAGTTTCGTTGACGGTGCACTATTCACTAGACTTATGACTTAAAAGCTGGTAGTACCTATGAAGAGAGTTGTATTGCTTATGCAACCAAATTGAAAGTAGGTATTCTCACTGAGACCCGTTGAGACAGATATTTATTCTGCTGATGTGAATATAAATACGGAAATACCGTTGTTGCTGTTAGAATTTAAAGTAATAAGATTATGTGGTGGTCTTTTGAATTCTAGCCACCCGAAGCACTCTCTTCTCAAGTCAAAGTCAAGGTAGGTAGTTTAGTTATAGAGCGAATTGCATTCAGGATCTTAATTTAGAACTATTTGCCTAAACGGTTTTTGGAAGGGCTTTTTAGTTTTTGCACTCGTTGTTCCTTGTGCTTAGAATGCAATGTGTTATTCTGGTTATTATTGTAGTAAGGACTGGTATTTTGTGTTCGTTCTTTGTAATTATGAGAAGTAAGTAGAGCACAGTGTACCAGGAGAGTGGAGTTGTAATTATGAACTGAAGTCGTTTGGCACTTTCTCACTAGATTAGAATTGGAATTCGGATTGTGTATTAGTCTGTATTGTAAACTATGACTTAAGTTTAATACAGAGCGCAAGAGTGTCTTCAACTGTTCTATGGGTTTCAAAGTTAGTTATTCTTCAGTACAGACAGAACATTTATTTTGGTGTTTTCACAATTCAAAAACGTTTTTTTATTGCAGCGTTCCAATTTATTGTAGAACCAGAGATGCACGAGCTAAATCTGTTTCAAGACGACTGACATTCGGTTAGGATGTGCAATAAATATTTTGGGGGAACAAGGAATGGCTTTCATAATATATAGTCGTGAAGTAGACAGTTGAGAAGATTTTATTGCATGGACATAGTTCAATAACTGAATGAATGAAGAAAGGTGGAAGAAATAGATCCAGCTTAAGTTTAATTCAGACAGTCTGGTTTATTTTTGATGAATGGATTGAAGACATAGGATTATGTATCAAAATCAAGTTTACTTTGGAAATTCACTTTTGAATAATTGGGAACTGCTAAATTCGGACTTCGTGACTTGACTAAATATTATGTGCCTACATCGCGTAAGGTAAAGGAAGGAAATTTTACTACCTTTATGTATTAATGGAGAACGCATGAAAACTCGTTTAAGTTAATGTACAGAGATCTACTGGCTTATGAACTACAGTGGTGCGATGGGAGTTTCTTTATTCTTGTTGGCAAGAGGAGGTTCATATGCCGACTGAGTATTGGAGCGAAGCCGACTCTTTCTTTTTAGGAAACTCGCTGTGCTCTGTCATGGTTCTGTGTGTGAACTCCGCTACCATACCACACATAAAATGAGCATTACGCTCTGCTTCCACTTCCACTTTTCCTGGACGTGATATTACAACGAAATGTAATATCAAAGCCCAAACCAGACATCGTTTAATGTTCTTGTTCTTAAATACACTCATAATGAACTTGACTGTGATACCTTAGATCTTTGATTCAAAGATCTTTGAATTAGATTGGATACTATTATTACAATTAGTGACATTGTATTTATGAAACGGACCAAACACTGCATAATCTTATGAATCCTTTCAGTCTTAAAGAAAAACAATATTGTAGGTAGCAGGCTATGATATGATTTTTTTGTCCTGCTGTTCATTTTCCTTGTAGTCTCATTTACAATTTCTTTTTCATTAAGAGGATAGATCTACCTCACTCTTTGAACCACATTGATATTACATATTATTCATCATTATTGTGCAGGGTTCATGGAAGAATTCTTAAACGGGATTTACTCTTAAAAGGACTTACACGTACTTAAATACCTAAATGCATGTGCTGTGCTGCTATGTGAGTTGTTTTACCCTACAATAGCACAGATTGAGGTACTTTATAATAGTAAAGATTTAATATTATAGAATTCAATTGATATTGGACAATGAAGAATGAAACTAAAGAATGAGACTCCATGTTGAAGCATTACGTTGACGCAAGTACTTAGCTCGATTTGGGAAGAATCCACTTTTATGAGTAGTTTTAGTAGTGATTTCATCATCCTAGGAATCGATATCGGGCAACCTACCTGAGAGATCAGGTTAGCATGTAATGTGATCTGAAGATACATAAAATAGACCTGAAAGGATTTAAATAATTGTAATATTTCATTGTATAAATGTAGTGATTTGGAAGAATGCTAATACTAATGATTGAATGATTGTCTGGCTACTTTTAGTTCTACATTGGTCGTTAAAACTGATGGTTTCTTCCGATTTTCATATTACTTTTATCCATATTGTAGGCGTCCCCTTAACATACAAATATTATAATATCTGTATGTACCTACCATATGTAGTCAGTTTATACTTGTGGAGTATATTATAGCTAAAGTATCTGTGCTTACTAGTAATTTTATACATCAATTTTGTTTTGAAACTCCGTGTAAGAGTGTTTATGCTCATGTATACCCTTTTTCTAACAGATATTGCCATGTAAAATTTGATTTTAGCGATAGTTCCAAAATAGTTTTTAATATATATTCATTAGCTGGTTAAATGTCATTTTTAACAACTCACAAACTTCCAGGTTTAAAACTAAATTAAATTACCATTCTTCAGATTATACCTATAATTTGAAACCAAATGTATAAACTGACTGCAAAATAATATGTAGTGGATGAAAATGAATGGATCAAAGAATAAGGGTTCATTTAATACACTATAGCGATATAATATGTAGCCATGAATTTGTCATAGTTGACTGTACCGTGCATTAGACTAGACTAGATTCAAAGTACAGAGAAGCTTCCATTGCAATTGAAGCCAACTTCAGTGGCAATAGAATAGCCAGTACAATAAATACCATGTAAACACTACGCTTACATAAAGGATTAAATGAGACAGATGATGTGCAACATCATATTATACAACTTAAATCCTAAAGTGCACTTGGGTACTGATAAAATTATGCATTCGTAATGAATTACAGATTAGAGGAAGCTAATTTGACTGACATACAATGACAGTAAGAGGAAATCCTATTGGAGAGTTTCCAATTTCATAAATACCTTTCTGATTCTATACCAATAAAGCAGTAGCATCGGCACTAGTCTTTGAATTTAGGATTAAATTGTGAATGAATTGCTAGATAGTCCTTTCAAATGTTTTGTGTCTACTTATTGCGCATTAACTGAAGACAAGTTTACAAGAGTTACAATGGACACTTTCATTGCTACAATTTCAATCATGCCGAACCCATGATAAGCATACCTAGATATTTATACTAGTGTGAAATGGTAGCAACAACTTTGCGGCAATATGATCCATCTTTTCATCGATGCTAATAATAAACCTAGCAGCTAAGAATTTGGTTAGAAATCGCTGGAATCTTGTTATCTATTATTTGGGAATCCGCAATGCAGTACAAAGTGCAAAGTACAACCAGTGTAAAGTATTGACAAACTATTTAGAAAACTATGTTCCTATATTAATATTATTTATGCAAGATGTGATAAATTAGTCATCATTTCAAGTGCATATTCATTTCTACTAAGTCTATCGCTTTAATAATAAATGTATTTATAGAATTAATTTTGTCGTAACAATTTTCTCTCAGAAAACTAGATTTCGATTATTGTGTATCAAAGCGAATAATTTGACAGCATGTTTGCTATCGGATTTCGGGTACCTTCAACATTCAAGTATGTAGTATTTCAAAAGGTTTTTCAATTAATACGATTTAACAACTTCCAAGACTTTCTGTGTTTCAACTTTCAAGATCATTAGACTTACAAATGAACCACATTAAAGGATTATTATTTGACTTCAGTAGATAATGGCTTTAGTCAAACTTCGCTGGTGCTCAAATTATGATTTAACGTACGTGCAAGCTCCTAAATTAAGACTTTTGTTTTGAAGTACGCAATGAAAATGACGCAATATCAGTACCTATAATTAGCAAAATATTCTGTTTTGGCTTGGAATATTGGAACAACGACTAAAAGTACATGTTCTTTGTATGATTTTAGGGTAAAAGAATTCTATCAAAGCGAATGATTTTGTCGTAAAACTTGGTAGTAACGTATTCTGAGAAGTGATACAGTAAATCAAATAACTTACATGTTACACTTACAAAATGTTACCAAGTTGTTTGAAGTCATTTTAGTTCCTTGAGTTTCTTCAGTTTCAAAGATGCTCTTGGATATAGTTATATATAGATGATTACTATTAAGTAAGTTAAGTTTTAAGTTTACTACATAATGTTCTCATTTGAGTTGACTTCGGACAGTACTTCTATAGTTATGCAAATGCTACGAAGGAGAAACATAAATATCCATGTCAATGATACCTATCAACCTGTGTTGAGTTGAGATGACGTAAATAGTTCATTCCAGGTAAGGTATACACCCACACTGTAGCACTGTAGGTATGTACAGATATTTTTGGTGATACAAAACTAAAGGTCGAAGTATGTAAATCTGGAAAATTGTTTATTTAACATACCTAGAGGGTCATGGTTCTCTGGACATATAATTGGGTAAATATGACATTGACTTTGGCACTCAACTTAATTTTATGACGTTCTACTAGAATTCTACAAAGCGTGTTCTATACTTAGTGGCTCAGATATTCAATATCTCCAAATTTGTCATTATTGCATCCATAAAGTCTTCCTTTAACTGAAGTTAGTATTGTGCTATGGAATTGAGTTCTGTTTCAGTATTCAGTTAAATTATTTAATTCTTCAAGTTTTCATTAAGTATTAAGTATAAGAGTATTTTATTAAGTAATCATGCCATGCAGATGCAAAGGACATGAAGACCTGTAATGGGCTCCCAATTGGCAACACCTTTATTAATTCAGATTAAAGAGATCCTAATTTTGTGTGGCTTAATGCAACCTGGCGAAGATCAAAGCAGTTGAAATTTGCTACACTACTGTAGAGAATAACCTTGTTGTAGAAAATTGTGTAAATGCTTTTTGTGAAGATACCTTAATGCAATAGCAATGACTCTGGTTATCATTATCAAAGAGTACGTATTAGTTTTATTGATTTATTGATTTAGATAATGAAAGTATTACATGTCATGGTCTGATTGAATGAATAGTAAATAATATATCAACTGAAGTTAGAAACCTATATGGGTAATATTTATTGCTTCAGCAAGCAGAACGTTATCATGTATTAATATTATCCTGAGCACAGTTGTGATACAAAACTTGAGTCAATGCGGATAAAACCAGATTAAGAATATTCTTTCATCATCATTACAGCTAATCTTATGTAGTTCATTTTGGTATTAGCTTTGATCTTAGTGATCTTTCTTGATTTTATGTAAATAAACAAAGATCAATTTGGTATCATTACGAAATATTATGAAAAAGAAGGATCAAAGTGAAAGCAAAAATAATATAAATGTGCATGCTCATTCCATTACTAGAAACCAGTTATCAGCCAATTCTATCTATCCCAAAGTATGAAAACATGTAAATTGCATGTTCACTGCTACATAATGGCATATATCATAACTTTTAGCATGTTTACATGTTTAGCATGTTTCAAACAATGCATCAATACATACCGTATGTATGTATGTTCCATAGAGAACTTTCATTGAAGACGATAGCCGGCTGAATGGCTTGACTAATTTTATCACTGTATAAAAACAGACTCATAGAGAAAATGAAATTGGGGAGATAATCTAAGCCCTACTTTGCATTACCTTGTCGAGGCTGTGATGAAAGCTGAATCATTTTATTGGTCTGTCTGTGTACATGTATATGCAATGTAGGAACTGAATTCAACCGAATAATGATTCAACAAGCCCCTGAAGGATATTAAGCAGTCTGAAAAAGTTCTTTTAGCAAGGGTGAAGTATTTTTAGATGATAATTTTCGTTTACGCTTACCGCTTACCTACTATATAGAATTAGGCTCTACACCATAATTGTGTTCGTGAAAGGCAGAAAGCTATTCCAATTTTAGAACAAGATTAAATCTAGTTGATGACGATCTTGAATTCCTTGAAATTTAAGTTGTAGAACTAAGTTTCTAAGTATTTACTTCCTGTTTCTTATTGGCCAAAAAGTGGGGCAGCGTGTGTATGTACTTTCTCTTGTTCTTACTGCATTTACTTAATTAGCCACCAAAATATTGGTAATAACACGGTTCCCTGGGATAGAGCTTATTTATCGATGCCATTTTGAGAATATATTTTTCCATAATGGCGAAATGTTGGCTAATGTTATCCCTAAAAACACAGTTGAAGCTCATTAGAACCACAACCATACACTATGACGTGCATTATGATGGTGAAATTAAAATTTTATTTGTCATAAATACCGTGATTCAAATATCAGGTGACAAAACTCATAGATTAGCTGATGCAAGTTAACCCGGGTTGATAATTACAATCATAATAACTTGGGCTTAGTTTTTCTGACGAGAAACCTAATTAAATTAAAGGTTAAGAATTAATTTCTAATTACCTCCCTACGTAAATACATGTTATTACGTTCATGGTGATATGGAATTATTCGACCCGGCTAACTTGCAGCGATCACTTATAAAAAAGCTAAATATAGAAACTTAACTTATTAAATTTATACCTACTAAGCTGATGCTTTTAATTGAAAGATTTACATTTATTTCCCAACCCGAGGCTTTCCAATCTGTTACAGTTTTGACATATTCGGTTAAATCCTTTTCATTGTGTGGTTTTTCGTCAATCATTATTGTCTTACGTGCATCCAAACATGTTGAATGTTATTCCATTCATGGGAATGGCATTGGATAACTAAGATACTGAAGATAACACAAATTTTCATTGTTAGTTTTACGTTCGACTCCTTCCAAATGCAATGTTAAATCTCCTACTTTAGAAATACTTATTGCGCCATATGAACTTGAATTTACCCTTTACAATACATCCTAAGACGCAAATTATGATTAAAATCGGAAAAAAGAAGCTAGCCTTCAGTCTACAATTATTGCTCATATTGCTCATAAATGCGCAATGTTTACAATGTATTATTTGACTTAGGTATGGGATACTTAATACTTTGCGAATGTCTACGTGCATAATCTCATAGTGCATAATTGAAAAACAATTTTTTCATAGTTTCAACACTTACATTGCACTCCCTCCATTCAACATCATTAATAATGTTGCAGTGGTTAGATATATTTAGAATGGGTTGATTTTCTTCGTAAATGAAAGTGTTTTATCATTTTGATTTCTCGTCTGTTTTATTGTATTTCGGGTAATTTAAATACTGGCTGTCGGAAGTTCATCGCGGACAGACATAAGGTCGTGTTCATGTAGGTTTAAGTCGAGCAACGGTAATATATTATTGGTATGTCGGGACATTAACGGGGTAGATGTCGGGTCTCGGATGCCTGATCGAGTGGCAGAGGTCTCGCCTTGGCTAACGCATTGCCGGATAGGGACCGTAGTCACCGTAGTATGCCTGGAAATGGATATGAACAACAGTAAGTAACATATCCTAGCAGCATAGGTGAATGTTGGATGCTTTCTATATTTGGGCCATGGAATGTATTTAATAATACCTACAATATTGCTGGCTAACTCTGGCACTACTTATTTTGACAGCATGTAAATTTAGGGCATTTAATCTGTCAAAATTAATTAGTATATTATGATATATATTTTGATTGTAAATTATATATTGCTCCCGTCAGTCCCGTCCCGTCCCAAGCTCCGCGTTCTACGAATTCATTAATGAGATATGAGATGAGAGACAAAACATAACGATGCGTTACCTAAATACAACACAACCACAAGCTTCAGATACAGAAGTAAGAATGAATGAAATTAGTACATGTAATGAGTAATAGTAATGAGGAGTCATTTCTTGCAATCAGTATAACCTCGATTTTACTGCTATATGATGCACTATTGTAAGTACCATACTATATAGGTCTACGCACAGCAATCTCCGTAGATTGCTGTATTGATTCAATAATATCACCAATGAACAATTCACTGCGGTTCCATATGAGATGGGATTAACTTTTATTTTTATATATGGTTTTCTGAGAAGTCTGTTAAGACGTATTACGTATTTGCATTATTTAATGTAAGTACAATGTGTAACAGCCATTTATTGACGTATAAATATTTTCGTTATCATTTCTCTTAAAAATATATATCTGGTAGACTGGCAATCGATATTTTGCATATGTATTATCTGCAAAACACGCGATGGTTGTTAAGTAAGGACTAATAGTAGAATGATACAATTTGTTGTTAGCAGTTAGCATGTTGAGGTTGAAGCTGAGATGATTGTTATCCAGGCCCAGGCTATATACTATTGTCTGTATACTGACTAAAACATGAAAAATGCCTCTAATGTGTTATTGCGTTAAACTGAAAAACAATAAACAGCCGAAAAAGCCAGATAAGCGATGAGATATATGTACAAAAATTGAAGTCAAGACTATGTATGTTATTTTGTAGTAATATCATGTCTACCTTAATCCGTAGTCTACTTAAATGTCTAAAATACACTGTATTATTTGCGGTAACAAAATGCTAATTCGTCCCATTTTACTTACCAATCGAAGTGCTTCAATGTAGATTTTGAATTCGGCTAGCGCTAAAAATGAACTTATTAGGTATCCCAAGTGTGCATTGTGCATGCAGAAATAAAAGCACTGATTATCAGATGGTTATACTAAGAACATTATTATTAATGTCTTTGCAAATCATATAAAGACATTGGTTCGGTATTCGTATTCTAACGCTGTTTTCAGTCAATCGTCCTCATACAGGTCATTGTAATATTGTGACTGCCTCCTCGAATAAATGCACTTCTAGAAACGTCAAACAATACAGGTAAATGATAACCTTGCGTTTTGATTGATCTAGTGATATGTGCTTTAATAGCGGCGGTGATGGAGATATCCATTAAACTTGAGTACATTTTACTAAAAATAGATTATAGCAGTAGGCAAAAAGGGAATTAAATAGAACTTCGTGATATAATAATATAGTCGTATATAGGGTAACGTTTCTGATTTAGTACGTACGTACATAAAATGAAATCCTCTGAGAATATCAATGTGAAAAGTCAACCAGCCTTGGTACACAGTGTACATGTTATATTTTCCCTTGGATTTTACATAATGAAGCGCACAATAATGTAGACACACGGAAATGTGCATACTTTGTACAAACTTTCGATGTGCATATCCCACTGTGCAAACACAATCAGAAAAGTGTGAGGCACTGTTTCTTTTCTGATGCACTGGGAGGGGAAGAAAGGCAATGTTAGAAACGTCAGGTGGGTGGGTGTGAATTAAAGAATGGAGAAACAGGAAAAAGGGACATTTGGGATATCAAAATAGCTCGAGTAATTCAAATAATTATTTTCTCCCGTTTCTCTCATTTCTCATTAGGTGGGTAGGAGGAGATAAGCCCAAAAGTTGAGAAAAACTACACTTAGGGATTGCTTTATGCACTAAAGATGAGCAAGGTCTCTGTAGTAATTACCAAATCATACATATTCCGTCTATAGAATACACATTTACTATATGAGCATGTCGACACCTTAGATACCCATTCACTTAAATCCACAGTTGCTCATTTCGTCAGTTCACTTAAATCCACATTTACTCATTTCTTCAGTTCACTTAAATCCACATCTACTCATTACGTCAATTCACTTAAATCCACATCTACTCATTTTTTCAATTCACTTAAATCCACATCTGCTCATTTCTTCAGTTCACTTAAATCCACATCTACTCATTTCGTCAATTCACTTAAATCCAAAAATGTTCATTGAGAAATACATTAACTCCCTCTATGTGAATAACTATGTACCATAATATCGTTAGTCGAATCGAAAGTTCAAAAGAGCAATGATCCTTCTACTAAATATTATCTTTGGAAAACCTGAAGGGACAGTTTAGTCTCTAGTCTGAAATGGCATCTGACTTCGGACCTGCAAATTTGCTATTTACTGCAAATGAAATTTTAGAATGTGGTGTACAATGTTCCCCTATTGTAGACGAGGACGACGAAAACGGTAAGAATGTAAACATATTTTTTTTGCGCAGTTACTTTATCTCTGAATATTACAGAATATTTAACCTTCATGGAAAAGATGGTATAAAATGTACTTCTATTTCTAGTTGCCGTTCCACAAAATGGTAATGCTCCAGAAACTCAAGATACAATAACACAGGCTGAAGGCATTTCAGACTCTACTGAAGCAGTAAGCCCTTTCAAACATTGTTAAGGAATTAAATAAATATGAGCCATTTTTAAAGCATTTCTCATTTAGCATTCAAAACTGACAAATAAATCCTGATTTTAATACTTGATTCACCTATTTATAGTAATTTTCGAATTGACCAATAGTAATACAGATTTCCATGACGAAATTTTTATGATTGGGTATTGGAATTCACATAACATTTCGTCGAAATCTGTATTATTATTGGTGAAATTGAAAATTATGCACCAGCGGGGTGAATCGGTCCAAATTTGAATTTTACCGTGATTAATTGAATCGAGCCATACCATTGCCAGCAAATAAATTCGGTTCCCGGATTCAACTAATGAGTTGTAGCCGACATACTGTTGCTTAAACAATTTTCCATTTCATTTATATTTAATCTTTACTTTTACTACTGAAAAATGGCTGCAAGCAGTAATTTTAGAGTCAGTAAATCGTATGAATTTAATAAATATGACCGAATCTATGTATATAACCCATATTGTTGCCACTATTATATTATAGTGAAGCAATCATGATTATAATGGCAATATTTATGTAACCATTGTAAATACTAAACTTTTGAATTTTTAAGGTTTTTTATGGCAATCTGTCTGAAACGCGGAAAAGAAGCAAGAGGGCGAAGCCAAAGGGTTGGATACGCAATAGAAATGCTCGTCTTCGTATGCAGGGCAAACACTATGAAGGTGGAAAGGACAAGCACAGTCTAAAACCAAAGAGATTATTAGGTGAAACATGTACATCTAAAGAATGTATGAAATCTTCCAAACGCCAGTGCTCCGAATTTTCGTCAGCTGCTCGAACTCTTATTTTCGAAACTTTTTGGAAATTATCGTGGGCAGAGAAAAAGGTTTACGTTAACGGCTTAGTTGAAAAGAAATTTCCCAATCGGTATCGAAGCAAATCGGGAATGAATCGAGATAATTGCTTTGCGTATTATCTTCCCATCGGCTCAGAAAAAAAGAAAGTCTGTCTCCGAATGTTTCTTTCAACGCTTGGAATGAAGCAAAGTCAAATTTATTACTGGATGACTGAGAAAAGTCTTTCTTCGACTTCAAAGGCGAAAACATATTCTCCTACACCTAGACAAGTGACCCAAAAGCAGAAAATTCTAAATGATGAAATTTTTTTCGACCTTACCGAAAATGCCTTCTCACTACACCCGCAAAAATACGAAAAAATTGTACTTTGAACCCATGTGGACCTCAAAAATGGAACTGTATCGGGAATACAAAAGATACTGTGGAATTAAAGGGGAAAAGCCACTTTCTATCGCCCAATTTAGTAGAAGTTTTACGGATTCAAATTTGTCATTATTTCAGCCAAAAAAAGACCAATGTGATACATGCGTTTCCCACAAGCTTGGCAACATATCTGATGAACTATGGAGTACACATATACAGAAGAAGGACGATGCTAGGAAGTCTCACACTGACGATAAACTCCAGTCGAAAATAGGAAATTGTCACTGCATCACCATGGACGTAGAGAGCGTCAAACTATCTCCTCACACGAAAGCGAACTCAATGTATTATAAAAGAAAGTTGCTTGTTCACAATTTTACAATCTATGATATTTCGACCCATTTTGCGAAGTGCTATTGGTGGGACGAGACGGAGGGTGACTTACAAGCTTCTACTTTTGCTACTTGTATTTGTGACTATTTAGACCGATATGAAGACAATTTGCCAATCATTATTTACAGCGACGGGTGCACATACCAAAATAGAAATTCAATAATGGCAAATGCCCTTCTTCATTATGCTATTCACAACAAAAAGTTCATAATACAAAAGTTTTTAGAAAAAGGACACACCTACATGGAATGTGACAGCGTACACAGCGCCATCGAATGTAAATTAAAAAATAGAGATATTTACTTGCCCAAAGACTACAAATATTTATGTGAAAAGGCTAGAGAAAAAGATCCCTATGAAACGGCCTATTTGGAACACACTTTCTTTAAAAATTACAACATACATCACATTTATCAGTCAATACGTCCTGGAAGTAAGAAAGGTGACCCAACTGTCGTTGATTTGAGAAGCATAATGTATAATCCATCAGGTATTATTGAATACAAGTTGAATTATTTTGACGATTGGAGCAAGTTATCTGGCCAATCTCCACAAATAGCACTATTTTCGCAATTCCCATCACTATTTTCGGGTCGATTGCCAATTACAGAAACTAAGTGGAACGACTTACAGAGTTTGAAGTCTGTGATTCCGGCGGAGTACCATAGTTTTTATGACACTATTCCATTCAAAAAATCTTGATTTGTAAAAATACTAATCCTTATTTCATTTTTCATCAAATATTCCCGTATAATTTGTAAAAATGTTCTAATGTAATTGTAACTTCTTTCAACCGCTGTTGGTTTAAAGATGGAATGGTTGGAATGGATGCGTACTTAATTGAAGGAAATCATTTATTAATATTAGTTGTAATAAAAACTATAATAAATTATTAATCTGTGATACTAGTAATTTTTAATGGAAAAATGGCCATTACTATAATGCTAACTAAATGTAAGTCTTTACTATACAGTCTCTTCAATGAAGAGATGGATTTAAGTGAATTGGATAATGTAACGTTTTGGATTTAAGTGAATCGAGAAAATGAGTAGATGTGGATTTAAGTGAATTGAAGAAATGAGCAGATTTGGATTTAAGTGAATTGAAGAAATGAGCAGATGTGGATTTAGGTGAATTGACGAAATGAGTAGATGTGGATTTAAGTGAACTGACGAAATGAGTAAATGTGGATTTAAGTGAACTGACGAAATGAGCAACTGTGGATTTAAGTGAATGGGCATCTAAGGTGTCGATTAGTATAATTTTGGTTTAGTAAGCCAAAAAACTTTCCCTCACGAAATCTAAAATTGTGGAAAGCAATTTGCCCCAAGCCTAACATCATTCTCGAATCCAGAAGCTTCCATGTCCTTTCTCCGTCCTAATTATTTAGATCTGGAACTAAAGTTCACTATTTGAAGCCCATTGGGTTGAGACACTGAAAAAGTCATTCAAGCTCAAATAGAGTCAGTAAACATTAAATTGTAGTTGCACTGTTGTCCTAGGACAACAGTGCAACTACAATTTAATATTTAATGTTTAATGGAATTAGCTAATTCCTAATATTACATTTCTGATAAAAAGTTATGTATCTATTTAACTGACGTAGTAGTGAACGTCTAGATAAGGTTTAGTTAGGATGATGATACATGTAGGTACAAAACTTTAGATATCCGTTTTAATTCCGTGTTGTTGTTTGTAGTGGACAAAGCATCTGTATTCTACTGGCGTAAAAAATCTAGGTCCTTTTTCCGATATATTTTACTGTGAAATGGCACAAAAGTTAAAGTCAATGGTGTGGAAAAAATTAAGAGGCATTTTCTGAATCAATGGACCGAAATTTAACTAGGTCGATAAAAAAAAGTAGCGAAAAGATGTGTAGGTACATTGCACCTAAAACTAAACGTATGGAAATGAAATACAACTATAGTACTTATGCTACCTATCGTTGTATTAATGGTATTACATTCTGCACATAGAATGGATGGGCAGGCCAACAAACTACTAGCATTTAGTATCATATACCCCCAGAGATACTTAGTATTATTGCTATCCCATTTGTTTAAGGTATTCAGTACATGGCAGCATTAAGATAACACTACTGACTTTCACGTTCAAAGATACGGC
>JABASH010001071.1:0-29817 GCA_019776445.1 Tomocerus maximus
TTAGCAGGGATATGGCTGTTGTAGGGATAAAACTCATTTAAACACCAAACTAACTAAAAGTCTGGCAATATCATGTGTTAAACGTTTACCTTGACACAATGGTTGTGAAAATCAGTGACTATAATATTTCCTTTACTATTTACGGCAACAAAATGAGGTCCTGCAAATTGCCCTTCATCGTTTCCTCGAGAACCAAACTTATTGAGCAGTTTGCCGTTGCTTTGGAAAACAAGAATACAGGAAGCCTTGTTGTCCACTACGTAGATCAATCCGTTGGAGTCTACAGTAAGTCCCTTCGGCCCTATTCAAAGATTAAATATAAGTTATTGCAACTATGACTGAGGCTAATAATGACTCATTGAGGAAACCTACCCAAAAGTTTTCCATGTCCAATTCGACTCATGAATTTCCCAGTCGGGTCAAAAATCGAGATCCATTTGTTATCATAATCGGCTATGGCAATATTTCCAGTAGAAGGCAAAACAGCCACTCCCACAGGACGCTGCAGTTGTCCCACAGTTCGCCCTCGAACCCCAAATCTATTTCATGGTAAGTACATTATTAACTAACCCAAAAGTTGTTATGAAATGATTATCATGCGAGAGACAAGTCCTCTTACCTGAGTTTACATTCTCCAGTATTGTCAAAGATCTGGACACATTGGTTATTTGAATCCGTAACCACTAGACGTCCGTTCGGAGTGGAAGCCACACCTTGAGGATTTGTAAACTCTCCTCGATTTCTGCCACGTTGTCCGATTTTAAGAATGAGGTCGTCTTCTAGGGTGTTACTCCTTCTGGAACTGGAACCTGGTCCGTGAATGGAACCTAATGAACAACCTAGCCCTTTACTCATTTTTAAATCCAAGAAGTCTGTCGGGAGCTCTAGATAGCCCAGCCTATTTCAATGACATGATAATTGTCGATATGTTGACATACCATTAGTTTTTCCGATGTGTCCGTTACTGTAAAACTTTTTCGTTGGAGTAGAAACTCTGGAGCGAGGAGACACGGAAGCTCCATTTGCTCTAGGAATGCGTGACGCGTTGCAAACTCCATTTCCTGTAGGTGAATGGTGCGGGTGAGAATTGCCGTTCGTGTGAGCCACTGGACTCTGGCTGTTTGATCGCTCCTCTGCGTCGTAGCCATGAAACTGAAACAACAGTTACGTTAATTATTGGCAGAACTTGGAAAATTATTAAAGTAATTGTACTTTGCAAATACTTTTTGCGGAAATATTGAATTGGCCTACTAACGCCAAATTAATTGACTAAATACAGAATTATAAGAATTATAAGAATTTATAAATTGGGTTTCTTGTCGATAGTCACGCACTTTTAAGTACATAACCTACAAATCAGTGATGAATAGTTTGCCATAGAAAATGTTTACCTGGAATGGACTACCGGAAATATGTTGATTTTTGACCATGACAGACAAATGAAAGGAACCAATTCTAGAGACGAGGAATCGAATGATAAAGGAGCGATTGTCGGACTGGCGTGGCTGTTCGAGAGAATAGACGCACTCTTTGGTGGACGAAGACACGTGGATGTCTTCGAGACGTATTTCTAGGTGAGGGGCATGCGTTGCTGACAAATGAAGGCGAAGAAAGTGGCGACGACCGACTGGGACACATCGGGACTGGATCACTTCTCCCGACACCGCCCAACTCCTGTGCAGCGCCGAAACCACTCGGCCCAACTCATTCACGTCCAGTCGCTCCACCGTCAGACCTTCAAACCTGCGAACAATTAAATTGTCATTTAGGGGCTATCGATATAATTCCTCCGACTGCATCCATCACAGTCATCGCATCACAAGACTCGAGTAGGACGAACATAAGACTTGTCCTTGAACGCCTGGCCCACCGAGCGTTACGGACTCACGGCGTTTAATTTTTACACGACTTGTCAATGCTTTACTACATTCCACAGATATCTGCGAGTAATGTAAATACGAGCGATCATGCAACCGAATTTGGTGGCTACTCTTAACTCGTGTAGCTATTAGTCAAATATGCACCTTGTTTCCTGGATACTCCATGTCCGCCAATTAATTGAACAAGGACAGACACGGAGAAAACTCATTATTTCGTGCCACGATTAAATTGACTGGAAGATGCGTAATTATTTCAAGGTCATCTTTGCCAACCATCCGTTCTTCCGGTTTCCTCTCAAACAATTTATAATTTACCATCTACTCAACCGAATAACAAAAACGTACTTTATGCCCCAACTTATACTAGGTGCCGATCGCTAAAAATATTTATAATTTATTTTCCTCAACGATATATTCCTAGTTGTACTGCAGCTTCGTCACGTTTCAATGTAACCATTTTTTTGTACACCATTATATAGGCGAGACTCAAATATTAGTTTGACAGTTAATAAAATACACACATTTATAAGTGGTTTGCATGAAAACTAAGCAACAACATAAATATACAATTTAGTGCCACTGCATGGTCTGGATTTGGATATTCCATTCCGTAGCCTCATCGATACAAGTATTTTCATTTGTCATTGGAATGGAATTTTGAAGTCATTCTTTGACTAGAGAATAGAGAAATGAAACTAACCAACTAAAAAGAGTCGACAAAACATAATAAAGTATTTCCGATGTAGTGGCATCTCTCTCACAACTTCCGTTCTATTTGTAGATGGTCACATATACGACACAAAAGAACATCCCTCTCAGTTTTTGTCGGCAGCGTACGTATTGTAAGTATATATTTCACTATAGTACTTATAAATAATTGCAACTGCTGTCAAAGGAAATGTGAAGCAATGCAATGCAAAGAGTAATTCGAAGGCTTATCCTCGTTAATAGTCTCGTCTGGCTTAAGTTGACTGGATGGGTGGAGTATCTCGTTTCGTATTCTAACAATATCAACCACTCAAACGTAAAACCTTTCAGGCATAATCAGTCCTAGAGACTATGATAAATAACGCCCATACGTAATAATATTTGACAAATCTGAGCTAAACAGATTCAACACGTGGATAATAAATAATAACAAACTAGGTAGATAA
Source organism: Tomocerus maximus (assembly GCA_019776445.1). Taxonomy (NCBI): domain Eukaryota; kingdom Metazoa; phylum Arthropoda; class Collembola; order Entomobryomorpha; family Tomoceridae; genus Tomocerus; species Tomocerus maximus. Next base: position 3,035 of record JABASH010001071.1, read on the forward strand.
GTATCCAATTAAGATTATATATTCGAAATGACTACTTACTGATTTAATAATTCCTCTATTTATTCGCGTAGACTAATTTCTGAATTATCTCAAGACCCTGCGGTGGAAGAACCTTTTGTGGATTCAAGTACACGAAGACAAGTTACTTACAACTAAAATTTGCATATGAATTGGGGATGAATGTGACTAACACTCAACAAACATGACACTTACTCCTAGATATGGTTTGGATAAGAGCAAAGAAGTAGCTGGAATGGACCTTGTGCCAAGAATGAATTTGCATTGGGTGCATACATAAATGTGACTTTTCACCGTTGTTTCTGTTGTGCCGAATGATAACCGCTAAGAGCAAAAGAAAGTCTTACTCCAGAGAGTGGTCGATATGGGAGAGGGACGGGGATACTTCCATTTTGGCATAATCTTCCAGCCGCTCTCCGATCTGCTTCTTTACAAACAAAATCTCCGTCTCATTCTCATGGCTCAGGGCCTTTTCTGTCAGCAGACAACACTCGTTCACATCTGTCAAATGCGTCGACAGCAAGTTTCGCGATTTCTCTGCAAATGTAACATAAAAATTTATTGCTGAAATCCAGAAAATTTATATTACTTATTTTCGTTTCCAGTCATTGCCTAACTTAGAGAACACAAAAGAGAAAACTTTTTCCAAATGTGTGTGAGTGAAGGCTGGAAAGAGGTTTAGTGCTTTTTTCTATTTAATTGCTTTTTTACTGCCAGCCAGCCTTCTTTATCATATTACGTATCTCTGTGGATGACATCTCCGTCCTTTAGGACTTCAAAGGGGAACAGGCGATTGCGTTACGATTATTCTTTTTGTCTTTAGCTTCATATACAATATAAACTTCTTATGACTACATGCAAACATTTGCAAATGAAATCCTTGTAGTTCACAGTTCACACGGTCATAATAATAATGGTTTTCGAATCTAAACTGACAAAGGGAAGAGATAAAGGGAAAAGCAACTGTTTTGCATCCGATAAATTTGGTAGAATTCTATACTTAGACTGTTCAGTTTGATTGGATTAAATATTTAAAAACCTTTCAATAGATTAGAGTGTCAAGAATATCTCGACCATTATCGGTTGATAAATTACATAATTGCAGTCAAAATTGGCAGTCTTCTAAGTCTAGCCCATTCAGGTAATGTGTGGCATGCTCTCTTCCGACTTATGACTTAATAAGTAAGTACATGAGTACCAAACTGGGAAATTGAAGTTCAACATAATAAAAACACTTACGTATCAGTTCCAATTTTTCGACGTACTGTACATTGACATCTTCCAAAAGAGCTTGCCGTCTCTCCTTTAACCTTTCGAATAAGTCTGCAAAGTCTGCGTCAATTTGCTTGATGGCATCAGTTTTCCTGTCGTTAAGTACAACACCCGCTTTGTCCGACATTGATATCGCGTCCTGAAGTTTCCCCACCTAGTCAATATTAAAATTCATACGCTATTAGAATGTACCCTTTGAAATAAGTTTCCTTAGTCATATTCAAGAAACCAATTTTGTATTGATTAATCTTTTTCTTAAGGTTTTAAGTTTAAAAGTGTCAGAAAAAGGAATGAGACCAGAAAGCAAGCAAAATCCATGGAAGAGAATTCTTATTCCCCCTACAGAAATCTGCATATTCGGGTTTCCATGAATCCATAATTGAAAATAACGACATAGTTAAGTTTCAAGCGAATAAAGATTTTTTTAAGATATGCTGGAGACTTTTGAGAGTAGTATGTCTCCATAGATGAACTGCTCTACTGCAGTCAATTGGGATACACATGAAAGCAATTATTTTTCCAATTGTTTTCGTTTCTGGTTTCGTCAGCATAAAAATACATTGGAGTCACTTAAAATTTTGCGAGGACAAGGAGAGGACTCTTTGCAAGTCTTATGGTTGCTTTGGGTAGTAGGAGATACGAATGTCTGGATCTACATACTAATGGTGCTTGGTGAATGAGCTGATCACTCATTTGGTATTCATGTCAAGCTGTAGAGTAAAAGCAACATTGTGCTACCTTTAGAATAGTAGGTAATGCAGAGTAATGCATAATGCATACACGTGTGTAAGTACGATATAATATTTAAGTGGCGTAGTAATGGCAGAGTGCTCTCTGCTGACTTGACAGAGTGAATTAAGTTAACTATTTTATGCAGTGAGATATTCCAGTCCAGTGTGTCTACCTTTTCATGAACAGTTTCCATCAGTTGCTTAAGGCGTATTTTTTCCTCCAGAACGGCGTCCATGGCTCTTACAGTCGTGTGCCTTCCGTGCTCAATGTCTGTGCAACTGCTGCAAACAGCCGTGTCGCAATCCCTACAGAAAAACCGCAGCGTCTGTCCTGGAATCATAAAATCAAGCCATTAATAAAACACCACACAACGTTTTGTTTTCATCAAAGTTTTCAGCATCATCATTACCAGCCACAACCAACTTAACATTCATATAATTATCTGACTTATATTTTTTGTGTGAGGAGTCATGAAACATATCTACCTAGCTAGTACCTGGGAATAACATCCCATATACACACGGATAATAAAAAGAGTCATCCTTACATTACATAATCTATTCTTACGTGTAATGTTCGCTAACTTCGCTAAAAAATGAATTCTTTATCGTTGCAGTCAAAAAAACTGCAGTTTATCTTACAATGCGGACGCCGCAGTTTGAAACAAAACAAAAGAACAAATGCCAAGGAATATTGAACAAAAACGTTAGTTAGCACACAGCAAGACGTAAAGAGCCACTTTAGTCTCGATACTACAATGTGGATTCGCTGCTTAAATGAATTACACAGAAAAGTTTATGACAGTGCATATAGATACCATGTCAGTTGCGTCATTGTTGTCCCTAAAGAGTTAGAAAATATCTTTCTGCAAAAAAGAAATGCGCTAATAAATGCGTCTCTACTATAAACAACTTGGAACACACAATTGATGCATTTTCCCAATGCCATTTATTTAGCAAAAATCGCTTCGACTCCTTGTCCATAAGGAAATAATTACAAATATTGCCTCCAGTTATGCTAAATTATATCTGTTCACCATCATACCTCATTCTTAAAGACTTAATATCTTTTAAATATGATGCTTACCCTTCTAAATTACAATAGTTGACTGAAATCACCACACAGAGTATGGATTTTAGCGTGAAGTAATGGAGAACGTAAATGTGAGTACAAATGTTCTTAAATTAAACAGATCTTATCCTACCGACCTGGTTTGTCGACAGCGCAACGGACTTGTATAGCGAAATGATGATAAAAGGTAGTTTTAATGACAATGTGTAAGAAATCTTATTAATTTGATCTTACAATCTTTTGAGTACAGTACCTATAAAACTTGTTCAATAATTCTGGTACACTTCCCTGTATGAATCTGTGTACCTAACTAATACAAAGAGTAAATAATAGTACAATGAGAATTAGGACTTCACTTAAACACAATAGTAATAATTTTGTAGTAGCTGGTAAGTACTTTGTTAAAGACAATAAAACAAATTAAATGTAAATAGAGGTTCAATAAAAACTTTCTTGTTTATACAATTGCAGCCCCTCGGCTAACTAAAAGGTAAGTAATTTAAACAAAACATGGGCATGCATATATTCATACATAAAATATTACTATTATGTTTGGTGTGGAAAGGTACCATAGGAGTGCAGACAGCAAAATACTGTCTCACATCATGTACATTGCATTTAACATCGTATGACTAGCCCAAGCCAAGTACCAACTTATTACTGGAACCTTGCATTGCAAATCGTGAAAACCAAAAGAAAATATAATGACCACGTACAAACATTCAGGGTTGGAAAAATCCCTTCACCATAGCTTAATAAATGCTTTTGGGTAGGTGAATTCCATAAAAACTAAGCAGGTATCGGATTTCTACAAAAGTAATTTGAAAACTATTTATTTATAAGATTTCCTCAAATCACTATTTCTTTCTCTTTATTACATTATAATAAACACAACTTATAGTAAGTAATGTTTCAAAGTTTCTTTAAACTTCAGAACCTTGATAATAAGAAGACAAATGGATTTCTCTGACTAATGTCTAAGCATTATCCAAATTCTCGGAATTTATCCGTGATGAGTGAGATTCAACTAAAAGTATACAAATAAGTTTTAATTTAGTTAATTGAAACTAAAATTGTTTTTAATATGCAAACCAGACTTATTAAATTTAATTTATGAGATAATGGAACGCGCTATCTCCACATCTTAACAATCTTCGTGTAAGGAATTCAGATGACGAGATCACAATAATAATGTTACCATATCACACGCCGAATTTCGCTAGGAGCAAATGAAGCACTGAGTTAAAAGCATTATTTGTATGTGAATAAACAATACATAACGGCGAGAAATTGAATTTTAGACTAAAAACAATATTTATAGTAGATAAAGAAAAGATTGGATAGAGAAATAGGCAAATGGATTGCAAAGCGTATGGAAAACATAGGAGTCGGATTGACCAGTAAACCAGCAATTGTTTCCATGAAAATTACATTATAGGATTCGAGAGGGCGATTAAATAAGATTTTTTATGGATTGGCCGCAAACGCGTATTAAATTTTCATAATAGATATACAAATACAGTAAAGTCCAACCAGAGAAGACTTAGAGAATACATTAACCCACCCAATGAGCACTGAGAAAGAAAAGCATAAATTCCCATCGACAGTCGCCCATTCGACCTCACTTCTCTACTGTAAACAAATTATGAGTTCGTGAAAAAATCAGGTAGAGTAACCGTGAGAAATTTTCCATTCGATTCTGTCCACTTACTCCAGCACGTATTATTTGTTTGATAATTTGCGTTTGTCCTCATTGCAAAATCTCTCTCACGTCTTCTTTTAGCAGAGGATCATCACTACTGTAATGCCATTTTGTACACAGTGAGCTAAGGAATAACCGGTAATAACAGTAATTAGTTGAGCAAATACGTCATGTGAAAATACTAACTATGGCTCGAGTGGAATTCGTAAATCCTTTTATTTTTAGTCAGCCTAACCGGTAAATTATTCCAAGTCATGCATGACTTCTTTCATATTGCGTAAATCTCTGCGTAGATTTTAATTTTCATTCTGTCATGCACCTGACCATCCTCACAGATTTATTAATTTGCAATTTGTTTAACAATACGTAAGTTAACACTTTTGCAGATTCCATCCATTGAAAAGCTAAAACGCCCTTTCCCATCAGAGATTCAAGTAAATAAGTAGCATCTCTTTGAATCTGCTGGCCTTTTAGCATTTGATCTGAAAACCACGCATTAGCAGTCAATATTATGTCGGCTGATGCTAATACGATTCATTCAGAAGAACAGGTTTTCTTTTCGTGTCTTTATTACTGCAGGTATTTCCATAAAATCTTAATATTTTCGGAGGAAATCTTATTGGTACATAGCGCTGGGAACATTTTGAACCATTATAGTCCTACGTAGACACATAAATGTGCAATATTATATCTGGGAACAGCGGAGCCATAAATCTTTGGGATAAGCATATTATTTTCCCAAGATGCAAACCAACGAGGCCCGAGCCACAGCCAATTTATTAGCCAACTGCAGGAATTCCTGCTATTTAGCCCTTTGTAATCCCATCCATACAACAATATAAATAAAAATTCCTGGTACGATATTAAATAAGGCACACTAAACTGAAATGTGTAATCAATTTTTTCATCGTGCACGTTCTCCACAGGGTTTCTCTTTACTCCGATCAGTTTAATTGTTTCATCAAATCATTTTCGCAGGGTTAAGTAAAACTAGAATATTAAAATTTTCCCAGGCTATCATGAATAGCCTTCATTGTTGACGAATCCCAGAGTCACAACTCTAAATAAAAGTTAAAATAATGGTTCTTTTTATACCCCTTTCCTGCATCTTTATGTATTTCAATTTAAAAAATTGAAGTGTGCCTTAACCATTCTTTGAAACTTGAGCCGTTTATCAACGAACACGGTTTCCATTGAGATCGCTATGTTTTGTTCGGATGATCAAAAATTGTAGATTGAAACCCTGGTTGTTCATACGCAGTAGAATGGATGGAGAGGACGGACGGCAGGAGCAAAGGTGGCTGGCTGTGTCAGAGTCAGCAGGTGAGCTTACTGTGGCAGGTAATCTCATTAGTTTTTCAAAGTCATATATGCACGAGGCATCTGCATTCCTATATTGATAAGTAAAACTGCTAAGTATCAAAGTAATACGACCGCTGAGTCCAGTCACTATATAAAATGCTCGGATTTATACAAAATAGCTTACTTGCGAGTAAATAAGTAAACCAGGACTTCTTAATGAAATACCTTATTAGATTACACTACACACCGCAGAATCACAGCGGCTTATTATTAAATATCTTAACAGTCCACCATCCATGCCTACCAGCGAACAACGTCGTAGCACTTCCATGTAGCTTTATCTATTTTCTTACTGCACTAAAACAACAATATGAATTTTATTTCACAAGAAAACATCTTGTGAATAAAAGCTACTCCTCTCTAACTTTTGGTTTGCTAAAAACGTATCACTTTATGCTTAAGTATTAATAAATAGCATAATTGTAAGCATAATTTGACACCAAGCTGCTCTTGCACTCGATGGTTACATTTCGAATAAATCGAATTTAGATGTTCTCAATCCAGACTTGACCTAAGCCACATTAAGTAGAGATAAGAATAAGTAAGTAGATGGGACAATTCAGTTTAATTCGAATTACAAGATTCTAAAAGTCTGTATCATTAAAAATTGACTGCTATTGTATTGTCAGAGTGTTGCAGAATAATATGCTTGATACTTAGTAAAGTTGAGATTATAGTAATATATTCTTTAATTCGGTATAATTTAATAGTGAACACGGAAGTAGCCGGAGAAGATTGCATCACTTGACTGAGCCGTAATAAATAGAATGAAGAACAGATCTCATATTTAGAGAGATATGATTGAATTTGTACGGAGCTGTGGCAGACTGGCTGGGTCCATATCTCAATTGACTATCACGATAAGACTTGGAACAATGCATATCGATCTTTTCCCATTGTCAAGTGACCTTTTTCCTGTGTGGCTTTTGACTCCTGACCTGCTCAGGTATTTCATGTCTGTCGGCTTTCAGTAATTGCATTTCTCCCTTCAGCCGACACAAATAAGAAGCTTAATTAAAAAGTAACAAGTAGCAAATAGCGGAGTGAATATTTCAGTCGGTGCTAATTAACCACCCACCAGCCAAACATATTGAAGTCCATTCATATTTATTGGAAAACTGTGGACGTAATGCTAACTGACTTCAATCATAGTTCCATAGACTTCAATCATAGACTTCATTGTATAATGTAATCTGCTGATGAGCACAGAGTTTTAATGAAGAAGACACAATAGAAGTGACTCACAGAAAATCTTATCGTTTATTGTCATTTGATGTGACACTGACACTGAGAACTGGATTTGCATATTGTAATCATGAGTTGGGAATGATCTTCAGCATTCATGACGGAGAGAAGACGAACGAATCACGCACGACTGACGACTCATCCCGTCTTTCTGCTCTCTCAGCATTCTCAGAACGCACAATACGCAACAAACAATATTATGCCATGTCTATGTATATCTGTGTCTGTCTGCAGTCTGTAGAACGGAGATGAGCTAGGGGATGTGCATCAAGTGTGTCTTGCACAAATCTAAAATTATGCCCTTCCATTTTTAACACAGCGAATAGCAAGATAAAACATTTTGGAATTTTATAGATGACCCCTCATTGGAGGAAAGTAATTTGTCTAGGAAGTCGAGGCAAAACAGCCGAGTGCAAGCACGCGGAACGATCAAAGAATTCAGCCGCCGGCATTTGCTCATTTAGGCTGTTAAATGTCTACCTGACGGCTACACTTCTTCTCTCTTGCCATTTACTCATCACTATACTCTATTTCCTATGCTTTCCGTAACATTCGAGCTTTGGCGATTGACTTCTGCCTCCGAGCAAAACAATTGCATTTTCTATTACGCATCTATAAAGGGTGAGTCTTGTGAAAATGCTGAGCAAGGAGCAACTTCATTTACTGCTACACCATCAAGCATTTTCCAAAAATTACAATTAAGTGGGAGCTCATTTATCTAGCCATTTGTGAATCTTAAGGAAACTGATAGATAACTGTTCAGGGGATCAGATCATTCGAGCTTGTCTTGCTATTGTCCGCGGAAAAAAATCCTGATGTCGTGAACTGATCCTTCTCAGCTCTTCCTCAGCCCTCTCCTCATAATTTAATCTTACTTACTGTGCAATTTGCCATTCAGAAGATTCTTGTAGCTAGACTATGTACTTAACAATAAGAGCTATTTTGTCATAGTTCCATTTGAAATGTGCAGAGTTTTGGGAGTGTCTTCTTTTCTATTTAATTAAATGAAGATTCATGGAAACTAAGACTGTCTACTTGGACTTCTCGTCTTGCCCAAAGAAAAAGTGGTTGCGGTGTAACAAATATTTTCGTGTAAGTAACAATTAATATTTTGAAGTGCTATCTGAAGAATGTCTTGGTTGTGGCTAGGTAGAACAAATGCTGCACCATTCAATAAGAGTTGTAAATAGTTTACCTGCATGACTTGGGCAATAGAGATATCTAGCATCTCCCGGGTCTCGGTGTCCGTTGGTCTTTGGGCTTTTGCTTCGTTCGGAATTCGAGGACTCCAATCCGTTACTTAGTGGGGAAATCTGATGGCATGAACTGCTCCCTTCCTCCTCCTAAAAGTTAGGACAATACAAAAATGAATAAACACAAAAAACGGACAGCTACAATACTACTTCTTATCCCAGCAATTCTTTCGGAAAAACTTGTAAAATGTTATTTCACCGATAGCTTGTAGGAACATAGAACCCAAGGAGGTTTAATTTCCCTAGTGATGCTTGGTAGTAAGACAGGTGGGAAATGACTCTTTTCTAGTACTGAAATGCAATGGACAAGGTCTGGGACGAACTGTTCCAGCTCTATGTCAAATTATACCAGGACTGAAAAAATATTTCCTATACTCAGTCTGGCTGAAAATTTTGTCCTCTTTAGAATGGTGGTCACCTCAATTGGGTAAAAGAATCGTTTAGGGACTACTAGAGTTCTTGACCTTGTAGCACAGGCGATCAAAGATGAGAATGGGATTATCTGGATGTAACCAAAGTTCATGTTATTGTACCACACTTTTTCAAATGAAAAAAGCGTCCTTTCCCGACCTGTCTTACAACCAAGTATCACTACGGAAGTTAAACCACCTTGGGAAAACCACAATTAATTTACTTACATTACATATTGTTTACAGTCAACTTTATATTCTTTTCTTAATGCTTAATAAAACTCAATTATAAATTTTTTTTCAACTGCTGCGATTCCTAGATTTACCGATTATATAACTAAGGAAACAATACAATGCACAAACAAGAAGTTTTTGGCTATCATTTGAAATCTGAAAGAAATCTGAAGCGATATACCTACTTACATTTTTCTGAATCAGTGTGATACAACCCAAAATTGGTTTTGAAAAATAATTCCTTTTTATTACCTGTTAAGCTTGTCTTTATCTGGAACATTAATAAGACCATAAATATACTTTGCGTCTTTATTTAACATATATTCTAAAAGTAATGCTTCAATGAATTCATACAAAAAATGGAATTCATACAAAATGTGACAGTTAGTTAAATTTTTAAAGGCATTTTCGCCCAGTTAAGACGATAGAAAAAAACACAGTTGCAGTAGCACTTAACTTACCTACACTATAAAATTATTACCCATAAACTTGGGACTTTTAAATATTCTAATAGTTTTTACTTTCAGTGGAATATATAAATGCAAAATGTATATAATATTGCCAATCTTCAGGAATGAAACCGCATCCTTTCGTTTGCGTACTTAGCAATTTTGCTAATTCTGCGTCACTTTCACTATTTTGTACTACTGCAGATTCATTGCAGAATATTTGAAAATATCATTTCCACTTTTATTCGCTATACATTTTTGCAAGCTGTAAAGTGTATTTCAGCCTGATAGTCAGTAATTACTATTCTTTTGGCAAAGTGGTAGTTTCAATAGTTTCATCGTAAAATAAAATGTACATAATTTGGTAATTAAAGGGCGGCTTGAATGGCCTCCACATACTCCATTCACCAGTCTTGGTGATCATTATAGTCATTAACTCTAATGTAATGGCGCTGCTCAAATGCAATAGTAATTCTTTAAATTTTATATTGCGAGTGTGACCGAAATGCAAATAATGACGTTAGGTCCTTCCACATGAAAAACACGTGAAAATTAAACATCAGTCTTAGACACTTTGTTTCATGTGATATGATCGAAAAGGACTTGCAGCTAATTATTATTTATGCAGATATAATGTTTCCAATGAATTAAAAACCTTACCCTACATTTCATAAATTGTAATGAAATACGATTGGACCAAAATAAATGTCATTTGAAACTGCTGCTGTTACGAATGATGTTTCTGCAACACAAACTAAATGTATCCAACATTATATCTATAATCTCATGGTCATTCAGGACGACACTTATCGCTGCTAACATACAATTACGATGATCGAGAGGCTAGAAAGAGTTCTGCATGGAATAAGCCTAAGGTGTCAGTGTCAGCCTCTTTGTAATTATTCATGGTGCATAGAATTTTAATTGTGCTTTCTCGCCATTGAAAATCTAAAAGAATGTCATTAGATGAGAAGTTGTTAACCCGATTACAGCAAAAGAATTTGAGCAAAAATTGACAGTTGTGAAAATGTACAGTGCACTCATACCAATGTAAATGTAACTCAGTTCTGTGTAGATAGACATCGAGTGACACGCAAAACTACAACAGAAATAAGTAGGCACCTAACTGTATACAATAGTATTGTAATATGCAGAGTACCCACTTGTACCACATTGGCACAATAGAGCTATTAATATATGTACACTAATAAATTACATCATTCAACTACCCTTGTTAAGTTTACAGCAGCAACGTCACCGGTAATCAGTATTTAAATATGATAAAGCCATTTTACATTATAATCACATTTTTATTGCTACCTACATGCATGCATTACTGTCCATTTTGGAGTTCCTACTCTACTAATCTACTAACAGTGATTTATCTATATTACGTGAACTGTATTGCTGTACTGCCGAATTGTGCATACTCTATAATTCATTTTTAAAGATAAATAGTGTTTAAATGACGATTATGTCACACCATGCTGATTATTGACGAATGAAGGATTAACTATAAAATCTCAAATGAAAATACTATAGAGCATTCATTCATGAGACAAAATATGATATAAATAACATCACGAACTATGTACTCTTATACTAAATACTTACATGTTGAAACTATTTATTCCGATGATAAATCAAAATATTTATTTTATATAGTTTTTTAGAATTTAACTTTTGTGTTCCGTTTTGATAGAATTGAGAGTATATCAATCACTCGCTGCATCTTTTCTTTCAGTATCAGATACGAGTACAATAGCTGAGTGTTCATAAACGAGTGAGGTAGAACTAAAGAATTTATAGCTTAATGGGGACATATAAAAAGAGCGCAAAAGATTTACTTACAGTTTTAGGATGTTTGGCTGAGCATTCTTCACACATATCCCAATCACAATCATGACACTTGAATTTGGCCAGTTGGCTGCAGTCGGAGCAGCGATGCTCAATGTCTTTATCCATCGAGAGATTCGTCACACAAAAATTGGTCTGCAGAGCAGAAACCTAAATCCAATTTCAATTTACAGTTAGATATCTCTATTTTTATGAGTCCCGAAACAAGTCTCGATAGCAAACGGGCAAATACCTTCGTGACACTTCATTTATAATAAACGTCTGTTATACTTTACACTTGTCTTAGGTTACACTGATTTATGAATTGAATAGAAACAGAACTCCTACAGGCGAATGTCTCATTACTCCCATTGCGCATAATAAATATTAATAAGGAGTGTTAGCTATCTGCAAATTCACACAAATAGATGTCCACACCAACTAGCAATCACCACTTTAACAATTTAATTCATTTATTGACTTAATGAATAGCAATCGTCCTCACTTTAAAGTCTAAGCTACACAATTATGAGATGTGCATGCAGAGCACTAGAAAAAGTTTCTAAATAATGCAAGTGAGTTACTTGACAAGTAAACTTCCCTTGAGAATTGCACTGACATGACAATGAGTAGAGGAGGAAGACACTTGAGTGACACTGACAATGTCACCGAGTCAATAGCACCAGAGCAATGTGGACACTGGCACTCGTGCACAATGTTGTGGATGAAGTGAACGGAACGGAGGTTGCTCTCGCACTGACAGTTGCTCCCTGGCTCCTGACGCTTTTCCTCCAAACGACTCTTTTTCGCCAAATGAGAGTTGGGCTGGCGTGGAATGGACTGGCTGGACTATCCGCGTGTGGTGGATTGCTGGATGCAAACGAGATTCATGTTTCGTCGTGTGAAGATTTCCATTTAATCGAATGTTTAAGCTGGCATGCTTTGGCATTGGCACTGGAGAGGAAAGATGGGAACGATAGGGAAATGAGAATCGTGACAAGACGATGGACCTGCCTCTCTTTTTTCAGAACTCCCCCTAAATCTCAATGAATTCCATTATCTCAGCTGCATTCCCGTTGGAGCACCAGCACAATGGACTGGACAAAAATATTTGCAAGTGCACTCAATATTTTGGCAAACCTCAATCTATTCATACAGTAGTAAAACTTAGCGAACAATGATATCAATTCAATACATACAAAATTACAGTCCGGTATGACTTGCAAGTAATGGCCATGGACAACAATTTCAAAAAATATAGAAATGATATAAAATCCTCAAAATCATGTTAGTAGTAATAAAAATGTATTTTCTAAATTCTTATCTTTTGAATTCAAAATGGGATGTCTATGCTTTTGATCTGGTTGTCTATAGAATACCCTAATAGGGAGGTCTGACTGGAGAGAATGAGAAAATGATGGGGAATGATGAGTAGAATAAGTTCCGAGTTTGCTGAGGTGCGGAAGTCTTGTTAGTAGGATTGTTTGGTTTTTGGTTTGGGTTGGCTACTCGAGCAACTAAATAGAAGTCACTTGGTATTCTTGGTCTCCTCTTCGTCGACGGACCGTTTGGAGTGTCTGTCTGCCTCAAAGTCGCAAACTGAACTAACTGCACTTGCACACAACACGGCTCCCTTTGTATCCCACTTTTTACTTGACTTTAGTTGCATAGCTCGACATATCCATCTTTATATTAATACATTAGAGTCGACATGTACCTCCTCGCAGACATCATCTCTATTCCTACGGTACCTACGGCCTTACCTGCTACATAGCTACACATCCCTCCTGCAGTAATAATCATTTGACAATAGGCAGCTAAACTGAAGGAAGACTGTTTGTTGGTGTGGACTAGTTTTAGTCAAGAAATAATGTGCCACGCTATGCCACAGAGAGAACAGTAAATTTATTCTTTCCAACTGCTAAGTATATGCATTTAAAGTCGAGTTACCTTTTTGTTGTCCGGATACCCAGAACAACTAATACGTACATAGATACATAGTAGTACTACTATAGAAGCGAAGAACTACCTATTTATGCCTACTTAGTGCTTGGGCAGTTGATAGTCAGCTCAAGTCTCGTCAAAGGATCCTAATTACGATTATTGCAGATAGACAAAGTAATATTATAAAATAAAGTGGCAAACCTTCTCAGAGCACAACTATTTTTATGAACGCTGGCAAGTGGATTGTTATAATATCTGCACATATCCGCCAGTAAATAGGTATAATGGACAATTTTTATATTGTGATCTAACTAACTAGTACGACAACTTATTACTTACAACTAACTCTGCATGCAGATATCTGGGAGAATGATGTATGTGTGTAGGTACAAGGATGAACCCAGGCAGACAGTGCATTTCCCAACTGACATGGGCAACTGTACTTATAGCTGGTTGGTGTGCAGAGACAGCAGTTATAGTACACGAGATAATAGTAAAACTGCAACAATCCGTCACATTTCCGCTCTCACACAGAATGCCTTGCATTCCCATCAAAATCACAATCAGTCGGCCGTCCTGTCTCTCTTCCCTTGTTTTGTTGTTGTGTCAGTCAGCCAAACAATATATCACTCCTTTTCTCTTCGCCCGTTTACATGTCATACTAACTTGCAATTACTGTCTTCTCATAGTTACAGATAAATAGAAATAGCAAACTGCACACAATAATTCTTGCCTCTGTTGGCGATAAAGTCTGTATTTTCACAGATAAAGGTGACACTATTGTGCTCCTAATAACTTGTATACATAGTGATACAAATAACTATCACATGATACTATTAGATACACAAAATACAACAAAGACATGCAAAATAAACATAGCCATGTTAAACAAACCTATATTAGTGTATCCTGCTATTTATAGTACAGATAAGAATGCCTTACTTATGTACCTGTGTGTGTGAATGTCACTTTGCCCATACATTACTATGTTTACATGATAATCATATTCTTATGGGTATTATTGGAAATAAACCATGTTGTAGATTAAAATAAAATATATTAGCCTGTTCTATTAATAATGCATTTGTATGCATGTAGGATCAATATGGAGTTGGGATTGGGAAGATATAAATAAGTTGACTTACCCCTTTCTCAGGGAGAATACTCTGCTGTCTGCAGTCTGGACACGTCAAAGTCAAACTCTCTGGAGGCAAGTAGTCGATGAGACACAACTCACAAAAAGTGTGCAGACACGGCAATACCTAAAAAAACAAAAAAGTCCCTCGATTACATTTCTTCCCCCTTTTCTCACTCATTTCTTTCTTTTCCAAATCCAATGTCTTTTAGCAATTCCGTTGATGCTGTACTTCTTTCGTCATTTAAGATGACTGACGACGACTGGATCGCAGATTTCACACTTAAATAACATTGACGTTGTCATTTCTGCCAGCAGGTGAACAAACAAGTTCCTGACCAAAACTTCCATTCGACTTTGGCTAAATGTTCAGTGTACACTCTAAGCTAAAATATTTTACGTCCTACCTATGTGACTTATAGAGATATCCTTCGCGCTTCCTAATTAATGTTTCGGATGAGTGCTATTCTATCCACTTAACGTATGTATTCATAAACTAATTTAAACATTGTGTGGATAGTACCCTGGTGTTTTATCATTACTTCTTACTATTCAATACACATACCTAGATATAATGCCGCTTATTATTATTTTACTAGCCGAATAGAGTTGTACTACTCTAATATGCTGCTAGGTAGTTTGTAGAGTTAACTTGCATGGAAGCAGGATTACTGTGAGTGGGAAGATCGCTGACTTAAGAGTTTCACAAAAGATATCAGCGACATAGTATGAAAAAAGCTTAAGCAAAGGATCAATTATTAACAGATATCTGTATTATATTAGTATATTCAAACACATCTGTATTCATACAGTAATGCCTTATTCATGAAAAGTGGAATTACATAACGTAGAATAATGTGCGTATTTCATTATATATTTTATTCATCATATTTCCTACGCTTACGTCAGCATCCCATGAAATTCGATTTCCTGCATAAGTAATGCAAGTTGGGCTAAAAGTATTAACACCAATGTAAGTAGTTTTAATAAATTTATAATTGCACCAGTATGTTTAAATTCAAAACATCAACTACCTATCTATTTAAATACAAATAATTTTTAATTTGAAAACTTCTATATCACTTACAATCTTTAAATATTGATTGTGCGAACTTTATTATTTTGAATCCCTTTCCTACTTTAATCTAAAACATCATAGATTATATCAACTACAGGCACAAAGCTTTCTTTAGATAAAATTTGTTCTTACAGTATTAAATGTTGTCCCGTACTCGTTAGCACACTTTCGGAGAAGAGGTTAGGGCGATTTAGACCCAAAACCAGGGATAATTAAGATATGGAAAACACAATACCTACTCTTCAAAAGAGTTTTTTGTCACAAAAATGTGTTGCGGTGTTAATTACACACCTACAGGTAAATGTGCATCAGTACCCGCAGAACATTACAAAAATTGGTGCACATCATATCTAATGATAAAATGCAACTATTATATTTATTTGTTTGCATTTTTTTGATGTATCGCCGATGTATGTGGACTGTAGCTATTAAATTTCATAAATAAAAGTTTACGTTTGAGATGATTTGTTCCTCAGTGCAGTATTTGTGCGAGTAACTAATTCGAACTCTTATACGATTCAACGCAAGAAGTTAATGCGACTTTAAGATTTATTCCAAGACTGACTCGTCTGAAGAAAATTGTCTAGAGCAAGCATAGCATATGCAATAGTAGTAAGTCTTGAGCAGTCACTAACGACACAGCACTGCTGGAGCACTTACTTTATATTTGTAGGCTGGCACATTATTAAGTAGAGAATTTTATGTTGGGTAGGAGTCTGAGCTGGGCGAAATGAAGAGGAACAATAGTAAGTACACGTGAAGTAAGTTAGTCGGAGAGAGATGCACATGGGATGAGCGGAAGCTGTTGGCTGGAGAGCAGTTTAGAATTTCATTTTCAGATTCGACGAAGAAAACAGTCTGTTTTCTGTTCTTCGTCGATTGACTGCTAATGGTGGAGATGAAGGGAATGCTGATCGGGGGAATGTTGACTTGGTTTCAGACTTCCGACTCGGCACAAAGCATCACATCTCCGTCTGTCTCAGTCTCCTTCTAACCCACGAATTCTCAGACCCACTTTAGTCAGAATTCACTTTTATACTTCAAGTTGGGTTCAACTACGCATAGTGTAGAGCCCATGCCCCTCTCCTACAAACAAGTCTCGACTCTGTTGTCTCTGTTACAAATAATGTATTCTATGAACATGCAGCCAAATGCTGCTACTAGATTCAGAACAGAATTTGATACCTACTACAGGGTTTCCAAAGCGAACTTCAGGGGTATCAGGCTCAAGGAGCAGGAAATTATCAGGTCTCTCAGAAATTGGTTTGCCAAGATTTTCTGTAAAACTGAAAATGGGCCAAAATGTATTATGATTGGGAATGAGAGAGGAAGGAGGATGATGGCCTGCTCTGTGGGAGAACTGGAGGTGGAATGGGAAAGTATTGCAGAAGAAGACAGTCCATGCACATTCACCGGCAAATCAATATTCCGCATTCATATAAGAACTTTCTGACTCCCAGGCCATCCTCAGCCAGGCCTAGGAAACACGGACAAACTGAATTCCATTTAATGCCATTCTCTCATGATGGGATGTACATGCCATTGGAATTCATCGGTTTTGATGTCCTCTCGTCGAAGGCTCTCTCTGCACACGATGAGAGAGATAATGAAACGTAGAGGGCAAATCAAAAATATGTCGACGGATCTCTGAGAACGAGGCAGGAACGTAACGTGATAGCGGCATGAAAAGAATACCTACAATAACCAACCATAAATCTGGCCGCAAATCTCCTATTATACTATTGTAGGTGTTTGTACTTATGTGTGGAGTAGCATCAGGGCTATCCTATGAAATGCACACTGACATAACAGTATGTTTCTATGAACGACAGTCAGAATTATTTTTTTGAGTTGCACAGTTCGCAGTTGCCGAATCGCCGTGCACAAAATGCACTGCCAGGCCACAGCCCAAACCAAATCTTCATCTTTAACGAATCTACTTCATTTAGTTTACGACTTTTTCCTCCGTTATAACAACACAGTGCAAATACTTCAGTACCTAGATAGAGTTATGGGAACTACAACGACGACTTGGGTGCTTTAAAACACTATCACACAGGAAAATGTTTTGCGCTCTAAACACTCTCAACTCGCATCTACCACCATTTCCACAAATCATGAAAACCTTATATCTTTTGCACAAGTGGCAGATGCACTAATATATTTATTATATTGACTAACAGGCCCTTATACCATGAATGATAAACTAAGTTAGTAGTATTACCTATATAAGATGCATTTGTATGCTATTTATTTGCCTGCACAATTAATGCACGACATGCTCACATTTGTCGTTTTTAATGTCATTACTATTGCAGGTGAACTTAAAAGTAAAATGGAAACTAGATAAGTAATTGTGTTGTCTGTATACATGGTGCTATTTCATATACTAAGGTTAGCCAAGTTATATAAATTCTGTAGCCGCCATGAGAGCAAATTGATTAGGATGCAGCGTGCATTTCCCCATAGTAATGCTGTGTGAGTGAATCTAGCTTCTAATCCAGTTGTAACTGATTTTCTAGTCCAGTGTTGTCCAGATAAAGCCTTATTATGGTACAATGAGCTCTGCAAAATATTCATTATCTCCATCCACCACTATCCACATTGCATTAGCTCCACTATCTAAATTACGTCTTTCTCTATTGCCATAAATACGATCTCTGCTAAATTGAAATGTCGAATAGATTGCTTCTATCTAAGTAATATCAGTGGCATCACAGATCACAGAATCCCAATACCAAACCAGGGTTGCGTCATCCGCCCTTTCCGGTGCACGGAGACTCAACACTCAAACACAATTTGAAGGATGGCATCGAACTGCACGAAAATTGGACGACAATGTTATAAACGTAGTTAGTCTCGTTTACTGATGGAACCAGAAATTGGACGAAATTGGTTACTGAAGGCTAGTAACGGAGGAGTTGGGTAGATTTATCATTTAAGCGATAGTAGCCTGAAACCCTGTCGGTGTAAAGGAGCTGTTTGAGAAGTAAGGAACTGAAGATGAGATGCTAAGAGGACAGGGCAATGCATAAACATCAACATCTTGTTCATTGTTAGCGTGACTCGCCTCGTCTCGACTCCACTAAAACTTTAACCACAGCAGAACAGGCAGAGTCTTCCAATTGCATGCAGAATTCCTTTACTGCTCCTCGGTTGACTGTAATCTGAGATGGACTAACTGTCATAACTGTAACTGGGCCGGCAGAAGGACTCTTCTCTTACATAATAATACACTCCCTTACATACTTACGCAACACACCAGGAATCCTATAAACCTATTTATCTGAAATATTATAGAGATAGACATTGTTCCACCCATTTCATCCACTGCTATTACTATCTCATCAATTCTTCCAACTTCTCCCCTCCGTCCTCTCTCCTTCGCTTTCTGCTGCTGCATGATGGATGTTCTTACATTGCTTTGACATAGCCATCAAAGTTGACCTGTCAGAGCTCAAGAGTACATCTTACTTCTACAAAACGAGATTTCTGCTCATTTGTGAAAAACTAAAATTTGAAAACTGACATGCGAATACAAATAATTTTTATCGACAATATACTCAACATGAATCTCCATTTTTGTGTTATGTGCCTAGTCTAGGTATATTATTTTGTAACCTGAGCTTCTCTAGGTATAAAAATTATTCGAAAACAATCCTTAACAAGTACTTTAGTGATAGTTACAAGTTGCCCTTAAACTAACGAAAGAGATAACAATGAGCGAACGGAAGCATTTTAAAAATCAAGAAAAGGACAATCTGGGCAGGATGTTTTTACTTGAGTTGACTGTTCTTGTCAGTAGTTGTCTCATTAGCATAAAGATGCATTCGAGAGTTATAGATGAAAAGTGACTGAGATAGCTAATGGCATCCTGAAATGCTAATTCTCTACTTTAGTAGATTGGAGACGAGATATCTAATGCAAAATGAAAAACCAGGGAATATAAATCTTTGGACTCATAGATACGTTATACTATCCTAGTAGGTCGGATTACTATACTACAGTATGGGGCACCAGAAGCTGGCCATAGGAATTGCCATTAGGAGTGTAGCCGCTTTATCATGCGGGTTAGTAGCGAACAAGGGTTTATGTTATAAATAAATACAAAATAAAATAAACAATTATTCACTACTCATGCATGTAATAGCGACCACTTTGCTTATACATGGCAATTCCTATGGCCAGCCGCTGGTGCCCCATACTGTATGTACAATACATGTACTACTTTGAAAATACATAAATTCTTTCGGGATACATTAGCAACAACTCATAAAGCTGTAGGTTGTCACGGTAGCACTTGATTCACAACTAAATGTTAGATCAGATATGATTCACATCTTATCATAATTCATTCCGAATACTCAAATTGCGATTATAAATGCAATTTGGTAGAAGAAACATAAGGAGATTTATACGATAGCATGAATATCTATTTCAAATGATTCAGCCAATAAAACTGCTACATAAGTAGGGTAAAAGTACATACATAAAGTATTTGCGTAAATGTATGCTATTTGATATTATAAATATAATAATAATGATAATAATAATAGTAATAATAATAATAATAAGTAAGAGACACGGACGTGGCGAAAGGCATAGGTACCTAAAACTGTAATTATAACTTTCTTACGATTACGACATTCAAGAAATATCCATCTTTAATCGCTGTTTACAAAAACAATTGGTACCGAAAGCACATTAGTAAATTAGAAGACCACAGTCCCCCTCCTCCAACGTCGCCATGCAACTACGACTTTGTCATAAATATTGTTGCATAATCAAAGACTGTGGAATTAAAACCGTTTTCCAGCCAAAGTCAGCAGGAGTTAGGAAAACTTTTATTGTATTAAACCTGAATACATACTCCGGGTAATTCGTCGTGTACATGGAGAGGGAGAGCTAAGTCCCGTCATTTCATTCCTCTTCTCGTCTAATAATTTTTGTTGCTGAAAGAAGGTCTAGAAAAATAAATAGCACTCAATAAGCATACACATGCCATGCCTAATACTTAGGACATAAATAAGCACATCGTTCTGAGTGGAGATGTTGCTCTCATTTTCCTCGTGCCACTCGAATTCCAAATAAAATAATAGTAAGCAGAGTACTACAACCAACATTTGGGTTTAAATATTTTGTTTGAAGTCAGTTTAAGTATCCACCACTCCGAAAATAACGCGAACTTTTGTAGTATGGAGGTTCAGTGCTTCACTTACGCCACAGTGCACCTCCAGGAATTGCAAACTGCTAGAAACTTCCATAAGCAGCCCTCGCAGCACTTCCCAGAATACAATTACTCAGTGAAACACATTTGGAGTATTTCTAAGCTAACATTGCCAAGTGGTTGCTGTTTGAATAGAATGAAATCCCACACAGACACTTCACATTCTCTATGAAAATAATACAGGATTGATGAAATGATATCAAGATAAACATTGTTCGCATACTAAATGGCCATTGAAACATACAATCTACTCTGTAGTAATGATTAGTAACTGAAGTAGGATACTTTTTGCATATGATACGTATCGTGCCTGGATTAATTAAGAAAAAGCAAGGAGACAAAGGGAATAATAGAATCTCTCAGGGAATTCCCTAAATTAAACTTAATAAATCACTTGTTTGGCGAGTGGCTTAGCAGGAATTCTTTTTTACCGAATTTTTTGCATTCCTTCAACAACAATACCATTAGTATTAATTTACAGAGTAGCTACATGCATGCATACACAATAGTACGTACTTAACAACATCAGATCAAGCCACCATGTTACATGTTGTTGTTAGCAGTGTTCGACTTGTTTTCTTTACTGTATTTTCTTGCACGGAAAGAAGTAAAGAAACAGATGACTTAATAATGACTCTTGTATTTCTCGGGGTTACATAATACACGAAAGACGCATTAAATATGCTGAAAATGGCCCCTGTCAAATAGAACCGAGTCTTCCTCCAATAAACGCTTTCGTCAAGAGGTCCTAATTTAACGAGGTACATTTACATGTGTACTACTTACTAAGTAGTACTTACACTGCTATAAAGTAGCTACACTTTGGAACGCACACCTGTACTTTGTATTTTGGTTAATAATTTACAAAATACGAATTGCACTGAATTGTGGAGTAGATAATATTCGCATACTTAAGTACCTACTGAAAAGAAATGGAACAATGAAGATTCTTAAGTTGACTTTGTCGCTTTAGAATTATTCATGAGATGAATTGTGGACGCTTCGCAATATGATCCAAATAAAAGAATATGTAGCTTGGTAATTCAATTCAATGAAGAGTGCCTAACTAACGGAAGAGTCGTTCTTACGACGATACCTGAATTTTTCTCTTCATACTTGGAGTACCTTGTCGTTGCCATTTATTTCTACACTACTGCAAATAATAGCCAATCTAGATAATCTTCATCTCTGCATCAGTTTTCAAAGATGAACAGAAATTAAAAAGTAGTCCCAATACGCATATACAAAATACTTGTACAAAATGAGAAGCAATCCGGAGAGATAGACGTTAATTATATTAATTGAAAATGTTATCATGCTACAGCATCAAGGGCGACTATTTCGCAAAACACGCATTACAATTATACAGCACTTTCCTATATCAGTACAAAGGATTTATCCTTTAAGATAGAAGACCGCAGTTCACATAAACTGGCTTTAATCTTAACACAAACAATAATAAATATTTTTAGTACATAATTAAATAGTAGATAGACACTGCATTCATCAAGTTCAAGTGAAGTGTGAAGGGTAGGTTATGGGAGTGTTTAATTATGAAAAACAATAGTACTATGCAGATAAGAGAATTGGAGCATTTGACTACAAGAGATGCAAAAATGAGGTCTGTGAGAGTGAGTCAGCACAGCAGCGTCAGTTTCAGGGGAGTTATTAGGTTATTGCAATGAAGAGTGCATTGTCGAATGAAGTTCTTAGCAGGAGATAAAGATGCTCTCACTTCAACTCGTAAAATCCAGTTTCAGATAGAGCGATGTTTTACGAGTACATAAATTTTAACGGCCGATAGTGAAAGGGAAACCGGAAGAGAGCGTCAAGTTAAGTGAGCCATGAAGATTCATCTGTCACTAAGAAATGTAAACATGCATAATTATCTCATCCCTATCCGCATACAATCTCCCACCGTTTTGGCTTGAGTTAAACTCAGGCTTTCGGCGAACGTCTAATGTTCTCAAAAGTGTTAATTACGGCTCCTTGGGGTCTATTGACAGAATTGTCAACGTATGTTTGCTACAGCTTTACTGAATCCTTCGATAAACACAATTTTATAGGAAACTTCAAAATAAAAAAGTCAATTCCTCCGCATTTTCTCATGACACTTAAGAATTCTATTCATGAAGAGTCATTTTTATGATTATAGCTACAGGGATCGCATGCATTACAACTTGAAAACGTGACAACAGGAAGGAATAATTCTCTCACTCTCTCTTTACACATCATAATCTTTTGAACAGAGATATACTCATCCCTTCCCAACCCTTTTCCGGCTCTACCTGGATAAACTTTCGGCTTTTCTAAGCACTTTCGATTCGGAAATCCTACGCCAAACACATTTAGATAAAATTTTCACACCTTTATCTTATCTTGCGACACTTTGGTGGTAAGCATTATTTTCACGCACACCATGCAAAGTATTCGCATATATATGTCGTAGACTGATAAATATATTGGCAGTCATTACTGGTTACCAGGCTTGCCTGGTGACATTGGTGATAAATGTGGACAGAATTCTTTAGACAATAAAATCTAATGTGTATCTGTCGTGATGATTATTAAAACGGGCAATTTTGTAGCAACCGGGTTTTGAATTCAGGTACGACTGCAATTTATTTGGTAGGCCTTGGTTTTACTGCTGCATCATTAAATCAAATGATATTTAGTGTCAAGTTCTTCAGCACAATTATACATAGGCAATGTTCTCCAAAGCCAGACATCATTGAGTCCACTAAGCAGACAATGGTTTTTCTAATGCAAATTAAATCGGAATGAAGATACTACATATTAAAATTAAAAATACAAAGTATAATTAAATTAACTAACTGTATACGCTTAATAAATAATCTTCCCATGTGTTGCAAGCTTAAGAGGTACATATTAATAGTGTCCACTTGCTTATACTAGTGTCATAGGCCGCCGTTATACTATACAGTAACCAGTACTCCCTGATGACGGCACCAGTCCACGATATATACATTTAGTAGTACATAGGTATAGACAGTAGGTACTTTGGGTAGTGCGTGCAGGGGTCAAACGACAAATCTCAATAAATAGTTTTGTGCTGGGTTCAAGTTTAGGTAAAATAAAACTTCCCTATCAAAAAATCGTGTGACAAAACAGATAGTAAGAGATTATTTTTATATCCGGATGTCAGTATTTGTCCCACCATTCTCCGATGCCTGAATCAACCCGATGTTACAGCACAGGAAAAGTATTTATAATGGACGTGAAGATACAATTTATATACATTTCTGGAAATACTAGCATAGAAAGTACAGGCAATCTTTCAAGCAAATTTCGAATGGCAACGATACTTTCAATTTTACAGTTCTTTCGCTGAGTTCTCCCGAATCCCACATAAGCTCTATACGGTATTTTACATTTCTCGTACTTGGATGTCTGGTGCGGAGATTTTAAGTCGGATCTTCCCTCTGCCTGTGCATTCGTCTTATCTTATCGCAATAAAGCTGCCGGGCAATGTCATCCCATCCGCGTTCATCCGCTGTCACTCAACTGTTCCAGTAACAAGACAGTCCAGCGTTCCTTAAGCCCACGGGCTTTACTGTTTGTTGGAGCGTAAAGAATATCCCATATGTCAATGTCATTGTGCTGAGAATCCGAAGATAGCCGGTCGGGAAGACCGGCGCTAAGTGCATCTCTCCACACAGAAATCGCAGGGGACGGACATCACTTATAATCTGCAGACGGCCTTTCGGACATATTTACACAAGTCGATGATACATCTGCCCACTCTTCGCCTGCCTCTTAATTTACTCGAAACAGGTCAGCCTAAGAGACCAGGGACAATGGGCATTCACATGTCAAGCCAACTAGACCGTTCTTTATTAAATTATCGCTTTTCTGATTGCATCCAAGTAGGTACTATTATTACATACCTAGTCTAGTACTACTTACTATGTACTACAGGACAGTAAATGCTGCCTGAGGGTTTTGGGTCCATGTTCCAGAAAGGGCTCCTGCCGGGGCCAGGGAACAAAAAGGACATTTTTCATAAAAAAGCAAGAAGAGAAAATTTAAATAGGCTGATTTTTGCTTTTTTCCTTTTACGATAAAATTTTCTGATTCTATGTATTGGTTTTGATGTTTCAGGAGAAGTTAAGTATAAAATAATTTGGAAAGTTTATATGTGATAGAGTTGGTTTACACATATAAATACATTAATTATATACTGTAAGTAGTTGCCTGTATTGCTGGAAATAGATATCTATTTAAATGTGCGAAAAAGAATTAAAACCTGCCTTTATTAAATAAATCAAAAAATGACTAGTAGTTGCTTTTTGTTAATTGGCTGTGACTAATACTAAAATGTAATTTTTGGGACGTTTTGAGTATTTTTGATTTCACTTTTAGAATCATTCTTAAATTTCAACTTAAATTCAAATCAAATCAAAGTTTTATTGTCAAGTTGCATCAGAAATATCAAAACATGGTACACTGTTCTACTGCTCAGACATAAGTTAATAATTCAATAGCATCTTTAGAAACTTTTATTCTAAAGAGTCTGCTGGTAAAAGTCACCGTAAACATTTTATATTCGAGACAGAAATGGAATTGGTTTTTAGTATTCGCTTGCTAGCTGAGTGCATGCAAATTATAGTGATAATAGGACGAGTAAGAGAGATTCAATAAAACTGAAGAACCTGCCTACATAATTCTTTAATGTATTGCTAATGACAAAAGCATGAAGATGAAAAAGACTCATCCCTATTTCAGAACTACGACTTTCTGTCTAATTATAATTTTTGTGTCTGTCAGAATGAATTACATTTTCCACTTTTCATTAGTAAAACATTTGCTCTTTAATTACCTTTTAAATTGGCTTTCCTACTTACAGGCGGTGCTTGGTGTTAGAATTCACTGAACTAACTACTTTTTCTATTCCCTTTGAGACTACTAACTAGCTACTTATTGCTACACCAAATGATGTGAAAATGTACTAATTTTTGCTCTTTTATGCTTATAAATCTAAAAGAAAATACAGAAAAATTGCTAGACAGCTTACATGCAACTTCCGTATCGATGAATAAATTAAAGCTTCTAACAACGTGCATACTAATATATTTGTATGAGGTAACACAAATGTTTGCAATCCAAAGAATTGAAAAAAGTACAGCAAAAGAAGATGCTTGGCTGGCACATTGCAGTAACACTATTCGTAAATAGTCTTCGAACGTTTTTTTAGAGTTGTATGGGAGAACATTTGTCAGTAGTGAATTTTATTACGGTAATAAAGAAGTACAAATAGCATATGCAAGTACATCATTGGCAACTTTTGCTTGCAATTTCACCGATTCAATATGCCATTAAATTTAGCATTTCGGCATACCCTAACAAATATATGTCTTTGAAGTGATTATTAATACATTTAACAAAATGATTTTTTGGACCCTTTGCTATACAACATTTTAATAGGTAACATTACTGAATAATTTTAACTGTGGTCACTGTGGTGCATGTATCGTTATGGATGGCTATGAGATAAGAGCGTGATGTCAAAAGAGTGGATGCGGGTGCTTTATTAAATATTTCCGCCCACTAAGTAAGTGAAAATGAGTGCCGACTACAGATTTCCTCAATATCTGTCTATGTATTAATAACGCCGAACTAATCTGCTAATAGTGGTACCCTGATAGTATGGGGATAGGTAGACAGATAATAAATTAATGTAGTTGAGCTCATTCCTCAGTTCATCCCTAGACACAAATGATTTAATAGCCGCAGTTAGTTATTATTAGTCCAGGCTTAGGTTGATTCCATTCATCGGAAGAACAATGGCATACGT
>JABASH010001072.1:0-29802 GCA_019776445.1 Tomocerus maximus
AACCTTTCATAATAAAATGGAAGGTTTCAGAGGTCCTCTGATTAGCACGCTGGCTTAATAAATATTATTTTGCTGCATAAGAATGTATGGTCAATCAATATACCTAAATGCTATATAAAATAATCTTTGGCTTGCACGTAAACCTAAGTTATAATATGAATTGTCAGAACAGGAAAAAAATTTCATTGGTGCATAAAGAAGTCAAGTTACATATATTAGAAGAAGAGTGCAGCTAGCAAATAAATATTTTTGTGACGTATACAAACTAACACACCTTATTTACTTAATGTTCAAATAATTTGGATGGCACTTGTAACAGAAGTGAAAACAGTGTTAACATGAAAATTGTATCAAGTGTGTTTTCGCAATTTCTGGTAGATGCTTTCGAAGCAGGCCCAAACAGGTTTCGATATTTAGCTAAAGATATTGTATATTTACTCAGTATACATAATTTTTGCTAGACACTATAATATTAAGAAACAACAAGATTCCCGACTGATGTGGTTTTATATGATGTAATGTAGTAAATGCACGAATGCATGCATAAAGTTGTTGAATTCTATATTTTACAAGTACAAGAAAGCTCATAATGTTAAATGCTAATAGACTTATGTTATGTTTATTACCCAAACAGGAAAGGAAATAAGCTTGTTGGAGAAAGTCGTGAAATTTAGAGTAGCAAAGCTATAGGAGCTGTTCGGTTTTAGTACGGAGCCGAGTATTTTGTACAGCAGAACTAACTGGAGACAACAGAGCACAAACACGATAGCTGCACAGAAGTAAATTAACTTGCTGTAAGAAACTGCTAGAATGCTGAGCGTAGTATATTGTGTGTACTTACAGTTAGTTAGCAACTTTCTTTAAAACATTCATTTTTACAGCGGCATTAATGGCAGCGAGGGAACTGTTGTACAAATGCGTGGCTCGGTGCGGACTGAATAATATCTGTTTGACTAGAACTCTGCCCAACTCTACTTTCTGCTGCACAATATTATCTACAAATGCAGAACAAAATAACGAAGCTCATTTCTCGCTATTCCAAGACGAAAACTGCGAAAGGATTATTATCAGAGAAAGCTACAGCGTTCACCCGTACAATATTTTTCTGCTTCCCTGCAAACCGTTACCAGTACAATAGCTACCAATCAAATAGTTTAGCCCTCAGCCAAATACATTATAGCTTCTTCTACTTTTCGCTCCACTAAGTTTCCTTGTCATAATTAACTGGAGATATTTATTAAGTATTATCGCGTTACTACTATTCATTTCTATGCTCTCCGCTATTTATTTTTGCTACAGATTTCTTTGAAACTGCCATTTCTAAAGTATATCAGGATTTTATCGGAAATTTCTCACAATGAAATAGCATCACATGATTTCACATTTTCAAACATTTATCAAACAATATATTCAGATCTTAGAATAGTGAACGAAGAAAGTACATTCAGTACATATACTACAATTTAGATCACTTATTTGATAATGCAAGTCATAGCCATAGCCCATTTTTAATTGAAATTCGGCTGGATGGAAATGTATTTTTAAGATAAGCAAAATTTGAATATTTCAAAATAACAGTACGGAGTACTAAAGTATGGAATTCATAAATAGGTTTTACATTTAGTTTCTATTTTCGTATATATTGTGTTAGAGCAAACTATCAATAATTTTTCTTAGTGATTTCTTGATTAATTTGACCTGCGTACCTACATACTATTGCCAAATTATATCAAAATATTGGATATAAATTTATATTGACATAAGAATTTTGCTTTTAATTATTGGTACTACAATATGTGTTTAAGCAGTGATAATCCATGCAATATATTAATATAAAATGATTTTTACGCCTTACTGAGCAATATGTAGTGTGTTGGGTACTAGCTTCAATTGACAGTAGAGTTAGAATAGACTAGTTACACTTATACAGATTATTCTCAAGCCTAATGCACCCTATGTAGCAGTACGTGCTGATTTACAACCAAGAATCACGGAATAAAGGGGAAACGACAAAGGTAGGGTACAAAACTCTGCTGTATCGTATTAATCAGCTTGGAAGCAAACGTTACACAACCCTAACATTGAATATTGACATTGCTCACCGGCCCAGCTCCAGCCTAGTCAGACTAAAATATAAGCTGACATTACCTGAAGTAGGTAATATTATTCTTTTTTAGGATTCTCTTTTGCATAGTCACATAAGGATCACATTGAGAATTTACACATACTTCCCTTTTTCCACGAAATTTATTAAAAGTTGTCAAATTACCATAATATCTTGTACTTATTACCAGCAAGGCCTAAGGACATAAACTTGATTTAATATACAGTTTATACAGATGTATCTATTCTACAGATAAGTCTTGTTTTGCACTACGCCACAATATTAATTAGCATTCCTGATGAATGCAGATATAAGTGATCATATCAATGGTATACACACAGTAGGTATGCTAGAAAATTTCATCTGCTAACGTTGAAAATGCTTTTTGATCTAGTATTTCTTAAAAGAAGATAATGTTTCAATATTTCTTGGAAAATAATCTAAATCTGATGTTGTGCCTCGGAAATATTTTTGTATTTTTTATTAAATTCCCACATGGAATTTTCGTGATAGGTACTAAGTACTTAACAATCACGATTGCGCAAGCATTAGTATTGCAAATAACTTTTCCAGTCCAGTATGAAGCTTTGTTTACATGCTTTTGCAGACTAAGTCAAGACAGTAAATGGTATGCCAATATGTACCCAACAGATTTTCTCGGCTACGAACAGACATACGGCTTACCTTTATTACCCACCTTTGTTCCAGATACGATTATAAGATATAGGGAACTGGTGCTGAGAATTGCAAATTGCAAGTCAGACCCCAAAATTTACAAGATCCGCCGAATATTAAAAGCATGTGAATGGGTTATGGTTTAGCCATATAGACAATCTAGCCATTACGTAATACAACCATTCATATATACAGTATTAGTACTTTGTAGCATAATTATCAGGGAGGCTTTCAAACGGGTTTTAATTTACTATACTCATTAGCTAATCTCCGAAGCATCTATATTTATGCCATTTTACATTTAACTTATTAAATCAAAGCAAATATTTGTATTTGTTGAAAAAGTTTGTTTTTGTAAATGTTCTTTTATGGTTTTGAAAAGTAAATTATTGTCTTATTAATTTAAACTTTACTGACTTGTTATTTTAAAAATAAAAGCCAGCTTAGCAATGTTTGCTCAAATCCAGAATCGTTTCTGTGAAATACAAAACTGTGAATGACAATTAGAATAATGAAGCGTATTCCAAGTTTGAGTAGATCACATTAAAAATCTAAAAATATGCCTTACAATTTACATGTACCATATGTGAATGTCCTCCGACAAACATATAACTCTTCAATTTAGTATCCTAATATACAAAAGCCGTAGCTTTTTAGGATTCTGGCATGATCTTTCGGATAAACTCCTGTTTTAGTACGTATTTCTCAATCATTATAGTTTACATATGTCAGCGTCAAACAGTTCAATCAGCCAAACAGTCCTATCTGGCTGGCCAAACGGAACCGTCTGTGTAATGGAGGATAATATTTTCACCGTCTGTCGATGTCACTATTCATAATGGGATGAATAGGTCTAGTGCAAGCAAACAACTCGTAATAAGATTTTAATATTATGATCCAATCAAATCCACTGGTTTGTGTTGCAGGGGTAGCATAAGAGAAATGTTTACATGGAAATCTGTAAAGTAGGTATAAGTAGTAAGTAAGAGGATCATTTCTTTAAAATAAACCCAATATTTTATCATTTATGTGTATTACATCACTGATGGTCTACTTTGTGGCTGTTCTCTTCCGATTGTAAACGAAACTGCTACTAAGGGGAAGCATCTACCGATGCAGCATAAGTGAATATTGCTGTACAGAAGAGTACCTACTTAGTAGCATAACATTTACAAAGTTAGCCAGGACTACTAGCTTTCAATATCTTGAATCGTTTATACAGACTAGATAAAAAGTGGGTTACAATATCATTATTTAAAATTGGTTGGCATTAGAAAATGGTGGAACGAAGGCAATTTAATCTCCTGGAGCTGCTTCTCCACTTCTGCCAGTGCAGAGAGTAGTAGGATTGAATGTGAGACGGTTTCGTCCAGATCCAAAGAGCAGGAAAGATAAGCCACAAAATCTTCCTTTCTCTGACATGCCTTATATAGGCACGAGCATAGTAATACTAAAATAACAAGAATAGTATAGCATAGTATGGCATACGGCAGGTAGGAAATATGAAATTGAAAGGATCTACCTCGGAGCAAATTGGGAGAGAAGATGTGGTAATGCAAGTGTATGTGGATCAATTGGCTAGTACAGATGCTTAGTTGACTTGGTTGTGCAATCACATTGCTCCAGTGCACATCAAATCACACGAGAAAACTGAAATTTAACGTAACGGATCCTAGAGCTAAGTGCCCTACTGAAGTTCAGATCAGGCGAGATGAGATCTAACCAACACAATGAACTCAACAGTTATTCCCTCTCTGCCTCACTAAGCCCTTAGTACGGACCAATAGAATCAAATTGACGTCGTGTTCCTTTATGAAGTCAATATTTACGTTCGTTTTACTAACCAACGCAGGATTAAATTCAGACCAGATGAAACACCTCTTTGCAATACATTCAATTACACACTCTGGCCAATCTCTCGATCCACCGAAATTTAGAATCTCTTATCCCAACACTTATTTACATCTAGAAAAGAAGATACCTACTTCACCCACATCACTCCATATCAGGCATGCAAAATAAATAATTGCGAACAGAGAGTTGAAATGATAATTCTATAGATAGCAGCATAAATTGATAAATGCTAAATAAATTAATATCATGAATAGAAAGTTTATTAATCAGCAGTTATGTAATTAGTGCTGAATGTTAGAACTTATTGACTCAGTCAACCATGACTAAAGAATAAAGACGCGAATGTTTACTTACTCGCATTGAGAGATGCCAATATCCTGGTTGAGTGCGAGTGGTGGGATGCAACTTGATTCAAGAATTTCTCAAAACCGTTCTGTCTACTTTATTGCACTTGAAATGGGCAAACGCTTAGAGCGAATTGCAGAACATTACGAGTTGGATATTATTATCGCACTGTGTAAATTGTGAGTTGAAAGGGCAACTTGAGAAGTGGTTAGAATTTCTATTTAGTAAACTCTGCACCTGTCTGTGTAACAATAAGTTTATGTTGAATCCAGTTGCTACATCTAGCACCTTGAGGTTGGATGTGGAAGAAAACTTTGGCGAACGGTTGGAATGCTTTCTTTTAGGTATACACTTTCACAAATATTATTTTTAACACTGGCGTCTTTCCATTTCCTAATTCTAAAACGTGAAAGGGAAAAAGGTCAGTTTTTACAAGTTCATGCAGGAAACCTTTTAGCAGGTTTGTGAAATGACACGAGATTTTTGGATGGTTTTCTGGCCACACAATTCCTGTCTGCTTATGGTTTACCGTTAGAACATGGAATGAGAATGCATGTATATTTTCCACTGGCTTGATCTCGTCTCATGCATTTCGGTTCGGGGGAATCAAGTTTCCTCCACCGCCGTTTTGCTCTTGGACCTGCTCAGACTCTCGGATCGATGAATTAGGGAAGCTAACTGTATATGAGCCTTAGTTTTTCTCGACTCTCTTACCAACCACCGAGCATACATTCACAATCACAATGTATTTCATATGGAGGGAGGACATTCATCCCCCTTCTCAAACTCAACTATTATCTAGGATATATATTTATATGTGAACTCGGCATCTTCTATATGACCCACTACACATACATACAGGGACATACTTAGGTACTCATGCTGCATATTGAAACTAGTATGATACACAAACTCCCTATCTCCGTATTTCCACTCCCGAATTTCTACTACCACTTCCCTATCACAACACATCTGTACAATACCATAAAACATGGGACAGTGTCTGTGGGGCTACTCCTGGCATGACTTGCCATGGCCTCACTTATTATTATGTATATATTATGGATATACTTTTCCTAGACATAATATAACTCAACTAACACACAAAGCGACAAAACCTAACTTAGCTACGTTACGTAACGCAGCTAAAGCCCAACAAAAAGGTCTGATGAGAATGCAACGCATAATCAGTTATGTATAGCCGAGATTCCCCATAGACTCCCAAAACCAATCCAAACTGTTCCAATCCAACCAAACTACACTATTTCCTACCATGAAATCATCTTATTTTTATTCTACGATATACAAACACTTTCTTAGAACAATTAAAAATATATACCAAGAAATTCTTTTCATTCTATCGAAATAATGTCTATTTGATATGAAACTAAATTCGGTAAGGATACATAATTCATAAGATTCTGGGGAGTTTCATCATTAGCAATTACTTTTACATGATTCAATGTAGTTTCACGGATGTGCCGCTGATTAGTTATCAAAGAAGAAAAAGGATGTGGTCCTTGTGATACTATGATCGTTGGGGAGTACAAATGAGATATCTTCCTCACTTCCCAATGTTAGTGCTAGAGAAATGTGTTTTCTCCACTTTCTTCTATTTTTCTAGGTTCATCTATCAGCATTTTGCCTGAATTGGTTTTCTGTAACTTTTACTTCAAGCAGATACGAGTTCTAGTGAAGACAGACAGTGATATTCTTTATAAAAGCAGTCATCTGTCTTTTATCCTTAGATCTTGCCAATAGGATGTCGAACTATTGGAAGAACATCAACTGCTAACGGAAGTAATAGAAAATTATAAGGATATTCTTGGATTGCCAATGCTAGTGAAGATGGAACATCCGAAACTATTCATTTAGAAATGCTGGAAGATTGTGCGTTTCGTTTATTCCTATGCACGCCTAACGACAGATATTTCCTCGATTCTTTGAAAAATGTCTTTATAATGATTTATTAGATTTGGGTGTAGCTTCCTGTTGTCAGCCTCTCAGGTTCATCCATTAACTAGTAATTCTTTTCAAATTTATTTCGTTCGTAGTGCTCTCTAACCCATACTTAAATAATCTTCTAGGATGTCAAAATATTGGATGCTTTCAGTGGCATTATATAATCCAGTAGCAAAACAGTATTATATGCTTTGTAAACATTTTCATAATTAAAATCTCAGAGCAATAGCTATAGCAAGTAGCTATCGTAGAATCTATATTAATTTGTGGGTATTTGCTATACAATAAGTGTAGGTAGTATTATATCAGTATGCGATTATACACAGTAGTGGTCTGCTTTAGTTTGTCCAATGCAGAGGTATACACGGAATACTTACATAATGCAAAACTCATAGTGCACCATAAAATATTTAAAGCAACTTGCCATAAGGTGTACTACTTAAATGAAAGCCGGAACACGTTTTGCAGATAATGTATTTCCAAGTGTCGGACTAGTCGACTGACCGATTAGCAAACATTCTAAGGAAAATATTCCCACCATCATAAAAACATAATTTATGCATCTATCCTATACAAACTGTATCCCTGCATTATTTTCAAATTCACAAACAGCACAAAGGAACTAGAAAACCAAGTTTTATATTTACTCCAAATGAAAGACAAAGTTTTGCATGGTTTACATGGCTGCATAAGCGGTCAACAAAGAAACGCAACTCCGTGTTCGATAACAGAAAGCAGATATTATTAGGGTTCACACAGGACATCACGTGCCCGTCTCCCTCTCGGTCCTATTGTATATCTACCATAGTGAATAGCAATTTAGATCCAGCTCAATCGGGTTTAGATGGAAGTAAGAGTGATTGTATATGGTGATGCGGACTGATGTGTGTTGAAACGCATTGTGGTAATGCTCCGGTCTCGTCTGGTCATTACATTATAAATGAACCGAAGCCAACTCTATAGGCGCTTCATAATAATGACACACAGTGGATGTGGACGCATTAAACTCAGAGTCAACCGAAGAGAGTGAGTAAAGGTAAGTAAGTTAGCCGCAATTTCTAACGGGGACCTCATGCCCGGAAACCAGCTGATATTTTGCACAATAAGTACAATGTCTTTTTGTTAAATAGTCCCAGCTCACTGAGAACACTGTGCTACAAGTTCCCGATTGGAATTTCCTTCCCTCCCACTGTTACCCGGAACGACATGCATGTAATAATAAACCATATAACTGTACGTAGTATAGTCTTCTGCTAATCCTCTCAACACAGATACATATGCACACTTTTATGCCTATTATATTCAGTATTCCAATAAGCACTAGGGAAAAGGAGCCCTTGCAACTGACATAATGTAGATAGTAGATAGATACTCATTGTCGCTATAGGGCCAATCTACTTTCGATATAGAATAGTATAGTACTTGTGTGGGATAGACACCGAATTGTGCACATGCACATGGTGCCGGGGGAAACAACCAGCGGAGTACAGTCAGAGTAAAACTAGTGCACATCGATATAGAGCGATGCCAATAATTTCAATTCTCTAAAATAGATTCACACAGCATGTGAGAAGGAACTTGGACAATACTTTGTACATATTATTGCACATTGAAATAGAGTCTTTCTACAGTCGGGCTCAGCAGCGCTGCAATAAATCCGAGGATGGCATGGAATATTGCTTCACTTTGTTTCTAGGGCTCCAAAGTTACCCCTTCAGACAATTACTCATGCTTTCTCTACTGGCAACTATATATTCTCTCTATCCATCCTCTCTATCATGAATATGTACAGCACACAATATTCTTAATCGACAAAATACTACTAGGTACCTAAACCATAGCTATAGGGGGTTTCAAAAATATATCCATGCAATTTCTCAAATAGCTAAACTAAGTACTGCTCAATGTTGTTATGTACACTTATTTATCTAATATACTTTTTAAATGTATCTGTTAGTTTTATAGATCTATACATACTATCATAAATGAATTGAGGCTAAATCCTTAATTATTTTTACAGTAGTGTATTTAGCTACCCTGTACGACAGTTTCACCTTACTAGTATTGATAGGATTTGCATGAGACTTATGGCTAAGTCAGTTCTCTCCGCAAAACTGAACTACATTAATAGTTCACATCTTTCAACTTGTGTATACTTATGTAGTAATACGGAGCAGTATGGATTACACATTACCGCACCCCTCTGAAAATCTATTCGTCATCAGAATCCTTCCCTTTAACAACCTGACAAAATATATTGAAGCTTTTAAGGAAACTCGAGATGAGACAGCAGAAGTAATTAATGAAATGTTTATTTAAATAGGTATACGCTAGGCAATAGAACAAAAATTCTTACCTAAATGGTTATTTAGATTTTAAAGTTTATGAACAATATTCATCCGACAAAAAATGAGTTTGAATATCTGAATTTTATAACCGTTTTGTACGAAACTATCATATCATGTCCATCGTCGTTGCGTAGTTCAGTTAGGTAATTTTTAATAGTATCGTGCATGCGTAAGCAAGAAACAATTGCAACATGAGCCAATCCAAAACTTAAATTTTTTATCATTCGTTCCAGGCGAGTAATCAATACTTTATCTTTCTTTTCCACCGTTACTAAGAATTGGAACCGCTTCCAAACTTACGCAATAGAAGAAGGAAAGTATAAAAACTTGCCAATTAAAGATAAAAGAAATATGATCTACAAAAAAACATCTCTTCCTTGGAGGTGGGTAATTGTTTGAAGCCACGTCTCTTTTCAAAAAAAATTATGGAGTATGGAGTTACAATTGCATCATACTAACGGATGTCAGACGAAAAGTAAGATATTCGTCTTTCAATATTTTTGGAGATTGTCTGTTTATCCTTTGTTCCCTACGAATTAGTGGAACATAATTCTCCGACTGTGTAAACTTACATAAACCTATTGTACTTTAATTGCATTTCATTCTCCTCCAGTTACTTGTCTAACATTTTTGTGGTAAGGTTACCTAAACGTATTTAAAACATTACATGTAATCTAAAAACCTAGTGGGAAATCTAAATGCACTGGTTACTGTCATTTCAAAAAGTTGATGTCAAACAAATAACCCACGTGTATAATTTATGTAATGCAATTTAATGGCTGCATAACGATTGCCAATTACTATTCATAGAGTTATGCTTCATGACAGACCCTCAAATGTATCAAGTTACAAACAAACATTATGCAAGTAGACAACTGTTAGGAAGACTTTGCAATTTACATTTTTAACTGTTACATAACGCTATGCATTTACGTCATATTGGCGACCGTGTGCGCCAATGTTTGTTATATAACTCAATTACGAAGTTACAAGATTAAATTTCAAAAGCAAAATGTGTCCCCGTTAGCTCACCTGTCTTCCATAATGAAGGCTTGTTTGCCATGATAATTTCCGTCGTGGATGTTGGCACTTCTACCGTCTTTTCCACGTGCTGACGAGCTTTGATGTGAGCGTCGAGTGTAAATGGAAGCTCCGGATTCTGAAAGATAACCGTCGTTTAACCGATTTCCATTACTTCCAGAGAGTAGTAAATCTCCATCGGATAAATATCCTGCAAAATACAAAAATGAACTCTTTTTAGCTAAAAATTTAGCTCCCCTTATAACTTAATTTGCCATGGTGTATTTTCTGTTTATTTGCTTTAATTTCTCTATTTTTAAAGCTATATTTTTCGCATGGACACTTATAATTGTCTTAAACGGCAGAATGACAAGAATTTTTGGCAATTATAGTGACGTAGTGAAGTATTTGGGATAAAACTACTTTCTGGATTTGTGGGCATGTAATTTAGTACGGACGTAGAAAATTTGGGAAACAGAAAATAATTTTCATCAAATGAACCGTCATCATAGTAATTAGCGACTATCCTGACAAAAGTGTCTTTGTATTGGTAATTTAAGCAAAATTTCTGTGATTATGACACAGCATTCCGATTAATTAATTAAAAACTACTAAATGATGAATCTAGACCTTGTAATTCGTTTGAAATACTATTAATTAGGAAATACCATCAATCGCTCTTGCCGTCATTAGGTAACTTATGATTTTCTAGCTTTGCCAATGAATCTTGTCTATACGTGGATTAAACAGCCATATTAATGAAATAAGCCTTTGAACGCTCTAATTATTTTGCATATTATGGCACATAGCAGTATACAGATTTTGTGATGTAAACACTGATCTAATCAGCTAGGTGCATGACTTGGTTAGACATGTTGTAGAATAATCTAATCTTTGATGTAAAAAGAGAAAATGGATCGTGTAGGGCTTTACTCTCAAAGAATATCAAGGATTAAATAAAACAAATACGCTTACCTCGTATGTTTTGTTTCTGAGCAACAATAGAATTTAATCCAAAAAGCTTTACGATTTCATGAATTTTAGGGCTTAGTGTGTAATCAACTTGGAAAAGTCAATATTTACAGTACCTGTGTCTTATAAGATAGAACTGCGGACCAGAGACAAATAAAATAAATTTTGGGGATGGAAGAGGTATGTTTTCCTATCTTCTTCTAATGATCGCCATAGACGAAATGTTTACAAAGAAATGCAAACAAGAGGAGTATTGATTAAAAAGTGGGAGCTTCTGGTAACTGTAGGTGTACCGTATGGTCTGTGTACTTAAAATGACATAAAATCCAGGGAATCGGAATTATGACATCGACATCTACATACGTGGACATCTACATGTGTAAGCATACCACAGATATAACACTGAGGAAGTTTCTAATCAAATATAAGAATCCTTTAGTTGACTCAGCTAGCCTGCGAGGAAATAAAACTGAAGAGCAGAATGCAGAGCAATGAAATTTTGTGGACACTAGCTAGTGCTGACTGTGTTAATAAAATGACTAACCATATCAGCATCTAACATCCATGCATCTAACTTTCTTTCTGCATCACACTCACGCAACACACTAAATAGATATTTACATATTTATTCAGAACCCCGAATACATCATGGAACTACACTAACTCATGGCTATAAAGGAATTCTAATTAGTAGTAATTATAGTATATGGTTGGTTGATAGAGCATTAAAAATTAATTCAGTGCCGACCGTCTAAGAAAATAAGTTGTGGTCTCTTGGCTACTACAATATTTTAGATGTCACTCAGACTAATCTATTAAGTTTCTATTTGTAGGTGGCAGAAATACAAATATAATGCTACTTTGGTGCAGAATACAATGGACTCTATCTTTGCTTGCTGCAGTGATTTTATTTCCATGCAGAAATTTACACCGTCTATAATTTTAATGGTGGAAATGGTTGGTTTGTCATTTGTTTAGCCATTTTTTGCAATATTAGAGGCATTAAATGACTGTTCTATTCAATGTGAATATTTTAGTTGCTAGCGTTCTATTCCATGGCTATATTATATGATCTAAGCTGATTTTTTTTACTAAAATGTAAACACAAACAGCGCCAAGAGTAGTAGTAATGTACCTACGGTGCGTAATAGAAACGAAATTCCTGGTTAATTTTTATTGTTATTTTATAGAGTAATTTGTTTATCCATTCGTACACATGCCAATCAGATTATAATATAAGTTAGCCCGACATTTACAAAACTGTGCTCGGGTCCAGTGGATGGAAAAGGTTTAAATTGTCCTAAGTGCCTACCAACACGAACCACAAACAGATAAACTAGCAGAAAACATTTCCAGTGACATTTGCATACTCGTTTGCAGAGAAAACAAAGAAGGATTGGTGGGACGTGCAAGGCATATATTCTCAAAGCACAGCAAGTACTACACTGAAATTCACTTTGGGTCCCCAAATCCAAAACTCTATGGTCATAAACTACGTATATAGAGCAGAAAAGTCACTAAAATATTTCCATGCGTAGTTTTATCTCGTAGCAACTGATTTTATTAAAAGCTAGCCATAATGTTACTTTCCAGCTCAAATGGGTATTAAAGGCAAACCGTAGTCAAACAGAGAACACAAAGTATGTTTATGACAAGTCTAACTAATTTAATTGTTCATATGAGACTGGCTCTTATTCCTACAAATATAATTATAAAATGAGATTCCAAATCTTTTAATACCTGACACAGCTGGACGAGAACGCACTGGGGCAATTTTCAATTGCATAATAGCTACCTACACATGATATTCAACAATCTAGCATGTAATCTCAATAATTAATTCTGCATCGGCACATTATGTGTTGCCTTTACAAGTAACTAATTACTATATACAATAATTTTTTTAAAATAATGCTATGCCGTTAACAAATTCTTGACATTGTCCCTATTTCTATTTTTCTGTTTTCTCAAGCTAGGTACTCCAACCTCAATATTTTTATTTGAAAGCAATGTTCAAGGACCCTGTAGGAAAATATGGCTTTTAATATGAAGATAATAATGGTCTACAAAGAAAATCACATTTTTTAGAAAGTACAATAAAGAAAGAAATATAGACAAATGAAAGTTTCTTTCTCTTTTGTATTTCGCATCAAGGATATTGTGTAAAAGTGTCCTACTTGTTCATATTGTGATAAAAGAGAGAAGCCCAACTCGGGATAATTCAATTTATGATAAATTTAGCACAAAAGACACATTGCGTATTAGAAAGAATAATTCTGTGGTAAGTAATTTAGGTAATCGGATATTGTGCAGGCTCTGACAAACTGTCATGGAAGTCAAGATTTGGATGAGAATTGTATTACATCTAGATGACAGAAAATAAGTATAAAGGGAGCGTTTGGCTGTCTAGTCACGTATAGTTTTATGCATTCCAGTTATTCAAACTGGCTAAGTACAGTGACATAGAAAGACATTCAATATGTACAAGTGTATTCATACAAAAGGAGAAAAAAGTCGGCACGAGCATCTTGTAATCTCATGGAAAACATAATGCCGCAACAAAATTGCCACAAAAGCAGTACACAACACATTGAATTATTTTATTGGAGTAAAATGGGAAGTACGCAGTTAGAGTTGCTGCATTACTGCTAAGTATCCGATGAATGAGGATAGAAGAGCATCCGTAGAACTTTCATGCAATCAAATCACTAGAAATCTATTTTACTTTCTCCGAGAAGTAGACAGAGACACATGTAGAGTTAACTACCAAACCGACTTGGCATACAGAACGTAATAGAAAAGAACAGACGAGCTAGAAACTGTAGACAATTTCTTCCAGAAGGTTTCCTTCTCTTAAAATTCCAGTCAAAGATCTCATTTTCTAGTCACGATTTCAAGTCGATTCAAATTGGGACCTAACTCATGGCCACTCAGATTCAAACCCACTCACTGCAGCTTCC
Source organism: Tomocerus maximus (assembly GCA_019776445.1). Lineage (NCBI taxonomy): Eukaryota > Metazoa > Arthropoda > Collembola > Entomobryomorpha > Tomoceridae > Tomocerus > Tomocerus maximus. The sequence goes on from JABASH010001072.1 coordinate 14,241, forward strand.
TATCTATTTACCTGTACTGCAGTCTCTGTTTTCCAACTAAGACAAGTGTTCCTAGATATTTCATCTTCATTGCCTTATGACTGAAATTACTCCCATCCACTTCCCTAGCTACAAACACTTCCACGTCTCCAAATGCAACCTGACAATCCGATTAAAGGAAACTGATACCATAATAACCTGGCTACCTATTATTATTCTATCGCATTGTCAATGAAAACATTTGTTTAGCACAAATCAACTTATGCAATTTGTAATCACAGCATGCTGCCACTTCCATCATTCTCATTTCAGAATTGCTAATGTAACCATCTAATCATATTATTCAACATCATCCGCATAGTGGTACACAAAATAAAAGCTCTTGATATAATTCCGCTAATTTCATTACATTGCTAATTCTATTTCACATCGTATCAGGTCCTTGGTTATAATTTATTACGGAAGCATCAAGTCTGCAGCACTCTACTACTCTAATACTACATATAATGATATAAATTAGAAAATAGTTTTACTGTAAGTATAATACTCAATTACCTAGTAACATAATAATATCACCTTACTTTACAGTAGCAAAACTCACTCTACAAAATACTTTTGTTTTGTAGAGTGAATTGCGAATGCATGACTGTCAAAGTAAGCAAGTTTACAAATCTCAAAGTACGTGGGTTCATATGAAGTGATGAGGTAAGGGCGCAGGGAGCTTTGAGCGTGTTTTGAGTTTTGACTATTTCGCTTGCGTTTTGCATAATAATTTTCCCGATTCTCGCTGAATGAATCTTTCTTATCATTTGTTTGTACACTTTCATTCTGAAGGTACGCTTTCTATAAGCACGTTCATTCCGCCCTCTATCATTAATCCTAGAACGAAAATTTCATACAACCGTTCCTTTTAAATAGAGACTCTCTGCTTTCAAATCTTTTGGCTAGATGTCCTTCAAGTTTTGTTTTCAGATTAAAATGTCGCTTTTCTGGCTTTTCCTTCAGTTTATTTTCTTCAACCGTTCTCAAAATTATTTTTTCTAGCTTCTAGCTTTTCTAGCTTCTAAATCGTTAAATGAGAGTTCTAAATTATAACATTTCCCATAATGATTTTTTAAATTAACTGCAGCTAAATGAAGAATATTATTTCCATAGGAAAATTTTCTTTTAGAATTATTACTTGCATTTGCCAATGATTTTTGTTGAGCTTACGACTTATACTTTATCAGTATTGTGAACTCTTTTTAAAATTAACAAAATAGAGTGAATCTAACCAGCAGCAGTAACATCCAGATTGTCTATTTCGGTGTAATCATAATCGCCCATAGGTGATGCATAATGTCCAGTCCCACAGTATTTCCCATTTCCAGTGGGTAAAGAAGCTTTTCTTGTGATAAGTCTTACTGGATCGCAATAAGGGTTGAATCCTGAACGATTTCCCATCGAATTCATCATTCGAGTTGTTATAACAGCGGAACCGTTTCCATTGTCGCATTGACCTCCTACAGAGAAAGGTTATAGATGATGAAAAAAATAAACATGGGCTTCAATGTAGATCAATTTGCTTTGAGGACTAACAGGAAAAAATTTGATCGATAAGGAGGAGGAAAAGCAATCCCAACCCTTCTTTGGGGACACAAAACGTATTACTACTCCAAGTAATTTGAAATGGTTCGTAGGAAAAATGTCATGCCTATTCAATTGTTATTTTACTGTCACAACTTTCTAATTTACATAATGCATATAAATGCGAAAAGGAGAAAAATATCTTGACATTTTCAGTTATTGGGAATCCATTTATATCTAAAAACTCATATTACTATGATAAAAATAATTAAATTCGGGTATAAAAAGCCGAAATGTTTAACAAGTGAAATGAGTGGCTTGACAGACGCTGAGATATGTCGGAAATAACATTATTTCCACTTTTTGAGTGTCCTTGCGGTAGAAAGATAGGGAGTGAGGAAATTCTGTAGTAGTGTCTGCCAGAGAGTAGTAGTAGTGGTAATGCATTTGAGATGATTCAAAGAGGATTAGTGAATCGGTATTTGACAGAAAGTAATAGGGAGAAGAAAATGAAAGGAAGGGATTTAAGTTTCAATTACAGAGATTCTTTTGAATGGGTAGATAATATAAAGAGGATTAAGTGAGTAATACTCACCGATACGGCCCATTTGGATGTTATTCGACTTTGGCGACAAGAATCCCGTCGTCCCCGGAGGACTTTTGATGTATCCATAGGGAGAATTTCTTAGAAGAGGCTCCATCGGCTTTACATTCAGCATAAGCTCATCTTCTTCGCATTCAGGGATGACTCCACCAGTAGCTCGTCCCGTGGTGGCCGAATATCTGTGCTGCGCCTCATTAGAGCGTCCATTGCTACTGAAGATGCTCCCTCCCTCACCTCCGATGGAATTCTCGGACGGGCATTTGAGACTGGTGGTGGAAGAAGATCCCGATCCCGTGGCACTGCTCCCCAAATCCGGAATCGTCGTTTGATTAGCATTGTTATGATTGTTGTTGGTGCTGCTGCAACTTGTTTCGTCCTCGTTAGAGTCGGGAGAGACGGGTGAGCGGATCCCGAGCTCCTTGTCGCCATTACTGCCACTGTCCATGGAGGAGGAGGAGACCATCCCGGCATCATTACTGTTGCTATTGCTACTGCTAGTTGGACTCGTCCCGGCTTTGACTTCCACTTTCATCATGATCACACTCGGAGCATCTGTGGAGGAATTCGACAGGGAAATAGAATTTCCCGACTGGCTCAGAGTGCTGTCGACGCTGGAAGTGGACATCGAGCTAATCTGCCCGGACAAACTACTTTGAACGTTTGGCATGGGAGACACCATAGCTACGTGCGCCCCTCCGTTCTCGTTAGTTTTAATTGCGACCTTCCCTCGGACGACGACACTCACTGATTTATTCACAATTCCCGCAGAGTCCTCGAGACTAGAACTAATAACCGACTCACTAACCGGGGACTCGCACAGAGCGCCATTTTTAACATTATGATTAGCAAAAGCTGGGACTGGAGTGGGACTATTTATTTTATTGTTCGGAGTCTTGGATCCATTTGGCGGAGAGGCGCAGTCTTTAATATTTGACGGAGAACTATTTACGATTAAATTACTTGGTCCATTGGTAGAGGAAAGGGAACTGGTTTGCTTGTCCTCTTTCGGCACATTTGGTGGAGACGTCACTATTGCTATTGGCTTCGTGGTCCCTTTGACGGCTGCTGTTGGTTTCGGAATTCCTGTTCCGTTTGTATTGGGGATATTGGAGGAGGAGGCATTCGCGGCTCCTCCGGAGTTCATCGCATAGTTAATATTGTTATTTGTCGTGGTGGTCACGTCGACTTGGGCTATGTCATCGTTGACATTAGCATTGTTCATTGCGCCCACCGTTGTGCTAATCAGGTTATTGGCTATTGCATTTGGTGTGATGGCTATTAAACTGTTCCTAGTTGGGATCCCAGTCCCTGAGTATCTATTTTTACTGTCGCGGGATCCGTTGGCTACTGCTGAAGAGACACTCGACGGTTTGGGCTGTCGAAGAAAGCTAGTGGGATTGGAAGTCGAAGACTCGACAGGACAGTCCATTGTCGTCGAGATGCGTGGCACTCGTAGTTTGTTCCCCGACTCACTTTTTATCTGACGCTCTCGCTCGCCTTTCTTCGTCGAGCTCTCCGATTGATGTGGATTAGAGCTCTGCTGTTGGTTTAAATCTGATTTCCCTGATTGAAATTTCTGAGAGCTTTTCGACGAGGAATTTTGCTGTGAGAATTGATACTGCTGCTCTTCCTTCCGAGAGCTCTTGGGGGAATGATGAGTCCCTTTAGACTCTTTGCTAGCAATTGCTTTCCCAATTTTCTGACGGAATCCTTTGATTGCCAGTCGTGGAGTGGATCCCGACGTCGGAGCGTGAGGAACTGAACCGTTCTCCGTCCCTGAACCCACGATAGACGATTGCTGGATCAGACTCCCATTTTCGTTTGTGTGAGACGACGACCCTTCCACCAACCCTCTGTGAAATTACATAAAATTTTATTCATTTTACAAGTATCACTGTGCCTTTGACTTGTTTAATGCACACACAATAGAGATCAAATCAACTCAATGCCATTCCTTCGCACTATAACGAATCATCTTCAATTGAAATATACCGTATTTTACCTAATGGGGCCCCAGGGCTACTTTATTTCAATTTTTAGACAATCGAGCAAATCAAAAGTTAGAAAATACTATTAATTACTAAACAGTGTGCCACTATATCTCAGTCATGGGGTCAAATATTCAGAGTCCAATAGAAACGGTGATAAATCCATTTAAATAATTTATTTTTTAATCGATATTGATATTATTTGTATCAATTAAAATACTTCACTGATATTATTGCCAAAACTGAAATTGTGTATCAGTTAGCAAATTAATGAAAATTCTTTTTGACTTTCTTAACTTTACTATTTGCTTGAATAAATGTAAATTATTTATTGCTAGTTTTAAAACAGAAAATTTTCTTTCTAAGATAAACGGAGAATATATTTATAATATCAGGTAATTGGTACCTAATGGGTGGAATTATGAATTAAATTAATGCATTGGATGACTTACTGTTTAGGTTCGTTGCAGAGACTGACGGAAGAATCTGAACGCTCGGAACGTGCGGAGCTGAAGCCACTAGAGCTGGATGTTCTCTTTGAATTTGAACCTAGAGGGAGAAAATACATGACATGATAAAAATTGTCCATCTAATCCTGAGATTACAATAGAGCGATTATTCATAGTTCAAGCTCAACTCAAAATTATGGTAGGAGGAACATAAAATGTAATTTCCCTTTGAAAAACGCGTGCTTTCACTTAATGGAGATAAGTAGTGGAGGACAATGTGAGCTCCTTTATAGTCCGTGATTATAATCATTAGTGGTTTTAGTGGGAAGAACGAATGAAGCAGTACAGTGGAGCATCATTAGAAAATTACTATCAAGATTTATGATCTATCATGTCTGAATGAAAGCCATCGAGGATTTTGTGGGTAGCAGATTAGTAAGAATTCATAAATAGACTTTCACATTGAGGGCTATAGCTTCATTTACTTTCCCTATGAATATCCCTTTTATGAGAGGAACATTAAGCATTTTATTACAATAAGGTTAGATTTTATTGAGACCTAATGAGGGACATCCTGAAGTCAATTTACAAATGAGACAGAACTTACTTTTTATTTTATCGCCTTTATCCTTGTCTTTGAAAAACTTAAATTTCTCCAGCATTGACGTATTGTTTTTGCCATTGGCGTTGTTTGGCGATGCATTGTTGACTAGGTGAACGGTGTTAATCGAATTATTATTGTGCACACGGACGGAAGACTTTGAAGAACCTGCACTGGAACTCCTGAAAAAACATTTAATAAAAACTAAATCAAAATAACTGTCTTCGTTTTAGCTAGCTTCCATAAAATACAGCTCATCCTTACACGGAAGATGTTTGCACTACATATGTACCCGAACGAAAAAAAACCGAGTGGAAAGCAACATCGACAAGATTCAGTACATAATAGCCGAGCATATTTCTTAACTACAAAAGTTTTGCAAGATATAATGATTTATTACCGTAATAAAACAGAGGGTAGTGAAAGAGCATAAAAATTATTAAGTCGTTCGTGTTTTATGATACAGAGACTATACAATAGCAGTTACTATCAACAGAGACACCCCGGTCTTTACAGTGACATTTTCCGCTGCATTGCCCGTCACTAATGAATCGTGTTTATGGAATACTAACTTCAGATTAATACTTACGCTATCATTTTTTAAATATTAATAGAAAATTTCATTTAAACTTCCCATTCGGAAGATACATGGCCTTCCAATCGTAATAACCATTCTTGTCGCCAGTAAATATTGCAATTTCCGTAGGTGGGGTTGAGCTGTAATATACGTAAGCTACAATAAATAAGAAGTTCTTACTTGGCATTGGTGATATGCTTTTCGTGCAGGGAAGAACGGGCACTCGACGGTGCGGAGGGAATGGAGGATCTCGGCGTGGGGATGAATGACTGTGGAATGCCACTCACCGCTGATGGACTAGTAGATCTAGAACTGTTTCCAGATGTCGGCTTCACGTTCACACTCCCTGGAATAAATCAATATTTTTAATGTAGAAAGAATTGTAAATGCAAATCCACGTCATCAATCATCCTCACCAGAAATGAGAATAAAATATCTGCCATCAAAAAGTCCACAAGAGAGGGAAGGAAAACTCATAACATTATCAAGAGTATTGCAAACTTTCGTCTTAAATGAAATTTCTAATATCATTTAATTCATATTACTTTCACTCCCTAATGTCTAATTTGGATATTTCAAAAAGACGTCGGCTGTCAAGATTCATATCGCTTAATATAACTGATTACACCTTTCTCTATCACACTGAGATAGCAAAGGCCTACTCAGAAGCTATACTATTTAAATATAAATGAGCTCTTCTATTCCATAACACATTAATGAACATAAATTGCGATTTTTTAATTTCATAACTGGTATAGACTTCAACCAACTGATTTTAAAAATCCATTTTCAAATGGAACAATTATTTTATAAGCCATATGCACTATGTAAAACATTACCTGAGATAGAAAAATTTGACATAATTTATTACATGCACCCTGACCATTTTACAATATCCGTGACTATTGTATATGATTTGTATTAAGAAACATATTTTATACACGTAGTTACATGATAAGCACTTTAACATTTTTAGATGTAGTGGCACTCACGCCAGGCACTTTCTTTCATTTATGTACGTCAATCTTGTAAATGTTCCTTGTCATTCTGCTTTACAGTCAATGTCATTATTGCCATCCTTTGTCCAGAGAAGTGATACTATTTATAATATAAAATGTATTCTGGAGACAAAAGTGGATGGGTGCATTGCGTTGAGTGGATGGCATTTTATTTTTCAACGAGCTCCATTAGAGGGTTACATTGCAGTATTGTACTTGCCTTATAGTAACTCTCTTCTACCATATAGCGTCAGTAAGGATTCAACGACAAATGCAGCTCTACCAAAACGGGAAGGGTTCGTTGGGCAAAATGTAACTGGCAAACATACATGCCTAATCACCGACGTGAATTTAAAACTACAACCACCTGGGAACATCTTTTGAAACGATTTGCTTATTTACCATACACTTATATACTATTACGACATATTTTATACGAACCTTAGCTACTTGGGTTTGGGCATATCTGGTTCCTGTATCATGCTAATGCTTTCTATTATCATCTGGCTGTGTTGTACTGTTGTGGCAGTACAAAGTAGCAAGTCCTTTAGGATCCATTAGATTTTCTTCAATTATTCATACATTATTCTACCATGCTGGCTTCCCCGCTGTATAATAATCAACAGGGCAGTATTATTGGCTGTTATTCTCGCAGTTTTCCTAGCTAGTGCTAACGAACGTGACATGAACATGTCACACTCAAATTGCTCCTGTCATCTTTCCATGTCCACAATTCTGCGTTAGCACATATTTCTCACTTAGCACTTACTCTAGGGCTGAAAGCGAAGTATCACAACATTAAATTTGCTCAAGGTACTTTGTGGAGTGCCAAAGTCATACTATTGGACTAGCTAGACAGCTAAATAAAACAAATTTATCTTATCCAGATATTAAAATGCATTTTTCTTCCTTCGCTCTTCAACATATCATTTTCTCACATAATATTTGTGTATTCATGAACCAGTCGTGTCAAAACAGAGTACTTATTTATAAGTAGATCCAATATCAATCCATGCTACAGATATAGTTTCAGGCCACCATTACATAATTAATTTGAACCGTGAATTTACAACGACAACGTGATCTGATACCGAAGTAAAATTATGTACGGATTCGGACGAGACACTTCAGCTTGACATTTGACTCTTCTGATTTTTAATTTTAACATTTAAAAAGTTGACTGGGTTCATATTCCCTGCAAGTCCATACACGTATCTACGTGTATGGACTTGCAGGGAATATGATACCCCGTGTCTTTGTCTATATCTCTTAACTGGGAAGGATTGAAGAAAATGGATATTGTTTGTCAGACTTTTAATATGCAAAATAACCAAATACAATGTACAATGTCCAATATGTAAATTTTATATCGCTGCAGTAAGCTAATTCTTTAATTAAGTTTAATTATATCTTAGCCTTATGCTCCATATAAAAATATTGTCATCATGTGATTTTATCTGAGGCGTGCATTCCTATAATTGTTTGAGAAGAATATTTTCTTTCTTGCTGACAATGAGATAAAGGTCTGAAACTGCAGTCATGCAACCAAGTAGGAGTGGGCTAATTATTGACACCTCTGTTGAGATGATTATGCTGTTGTCTAAACAAAAAAATATGTGACTGAATTAGGTTCAACCAAGAGTGGCGGACAGTATGGTGTCCATGAGATAGGCTAATAAATAGTTAGTGCCAAGTTAGGTGCATGCAAGCAAATTTCTGACTAACTGCCATTGTGCATCGTCCATAATATAATACGCTATGGGCAGCTTAATCTTAGTAAAATAATCGAAATAATACTGAAGCTGGATTGATTTTGGTTGTTAAGCGAGGTACTCTCCTTTTATTTCTCAGAAAATAAAACAGATATTGTTAAAGTCCAGATGCAGTGATATCATCCAGCAAAAAATATGACACCATTCAAAGAAACGTCTCTATGTTTATATACAATTACTCTATCTGCATATATAAACATAGCATGCAAAGCTAGAAGTACAGGCAAAGGCTATCAAAATATTTTTATGGTTGCTTTATTTAAAAAGGCAATTCCTCTACACTCTTCATGCAACTTTATAGCATGTAGTCGTAATGCGATAGGAAAAATAACGCAATTTATATTCAACTTTTTTCATTGACATTAATGGTTTGCATCGTATGAATAAATCTGATTTATTTATGCATTCGCAGTCTTGCACTTCATAGCGGCTAGATTTTTCTCCATGAGTATCAATGTAATATTCATGCAAATGCATAGCGAAATGTCAACAATTGAAAGAAGCAACAACAACTTGTAAAAACACTACATAACACTCAAGGCGTATTTAATAAATATGAGTTGTTTTTGTAATAATACCTCGAAATAAAATAATGCATAATATTTTTTGTTATGCGTCACGAAATTAGGGGAATTATAAAAGAACAACAGAAAACCATTAGTGTCAAAGACAAAGCAAAATGTTTTCCACGTGTGAAGACAGGATACTTTGGTGAAAAAGGAAACAGAGAAGTGTATAGATGATCGTTAGATTTACAAAAGTGTAGTAAAAAGTACAAAAACTGAAAACCGCATTTCATTTCGCAAAAGATTGGTATCTCTTGACAATTGTTTGTTAACACACAAAACAGCACTAAGTTAGTAAGTTACTATTATTATAAAGATTACAGCTGCTTGCAAACTAGGTAAAAGTGCTGTCATTATTGCTGTACTGTGGTTCATTCATTGAGTTTCTTCCCAAAGGGCACTCCGGACTAAACAAAAAACGGCAAGCACGAATCACGATAGATTGCTAATTAAATAACTGTACTGTGTCTCTCAGCAGTGTTTATCTTATGGAATTGATCGTGAATTGACCACATTGCTGTAACAAATAGGTTGAGTACCTAAATAATATCTACTAGCCATAAGTGCATTAAAAGTTTCAGTTATAAAATGTACCTACTGCTATTCGTGTAGTCAGTAAAGACTTTTAATGCTCTATCTTATACCTACATCTATTTTGCTTAACCCTACGCATACCCGTTCCTGTAAGTCTGACAGTGTGTACTTTATTGTACGAGTTGTCTTCTGCCTATTTTTTGTGAACAATTTCCCGTTAGTGTTATGCAATGTGACGTGAAGGTAGTGTACCCAAATACCTATGAGTAATGCACATTCATGTGAAAAAAGCAATTCATAGTTTGCATACAACCGGAGGGCATACATTATCAAAGCTTAACTAAATGATCGGTAAACATTTAATTAGCATTAATTTCAAGTTAGCGATGCAACTAAAACTGCATTTGTGCCATTCCACGGCAAACCTTACCACCTTATCCGTTTATTGCTTATCAGTTAAATAAATGAGCAGGTTTAATACCTACATACTTAATGACCACGATATTTGCAATAAAAATCGACATCAGGCGACAAACCGGCTTTTCCTAGCTATCACCGTTTAGCTTAAGAGGATAAACATGGTCATTGAGTCCTGTTTTTTCACCTTTATCTTGTGAATACATGTATACATTGACGTTCAGTCCAACTTTTTGCTGTTTGTTGGTCAAGTTGAGCTTGTGAGACTATTTTCATGAGGCTGATAGCGATACTGCATATTACAAACATGTTAGGTATGTCAAATACACTACCCTCGTCATATTTGGAATACTATAATAAATTAAAAACACCTTGCCCAAAGAAGTTTATTTGAAAGCTGTAACTACTGCGTCGCAATTACGATCATCTACTACTGACACTTTAAATGGAAATAAGTGCTCGTCCTTTACATTGTTAAATTAGTCCAAATTATACCATTCCACTAAATGACTCAAACTCAAAACATTTCTCAACTTAAAACTAAACCGGTGTCTGTCCATCATTCATAGGTTGTGTTAGGGCAGAATGAGAATAAAACTTTAAACGTATATCCACTATACATATTTTTTAAGAAAATATCATAAACAATTGGTACAGGTCAAGAAATATAATTTAATCTTAACAAATCACATTTAAAAATTTCAAATATTGATGAATACTGATCCGTATCTCATTTATAAATACTATATAGTAAAGAACAGGCCAAGTACTTCATTACACATTAGTATCGTCACAGTATATTTTATTTTTGCTAACCTTTTTTATTAACAGTATATTAAAGCCATTGTCTTTTTCGTTTCACACACTAACATATAGGTTGGAGAAGTTGAAGCAGCCAATGCATTCTCCATCGTTGATTTTCTCAAGTTAATGAGTTATCGTATACGTTTTTGAACTTGTCACTTTTTAAATAAACTTCCTTAAAAGGAAGTACCTACCAATAGACACACTCATTCTGTAAACTGTACAACTTCACAAACACAGTAATCTCTGGTCATTCTCACAACTCTCTTTGCACTAGATAAAATGTTCATGCACGATCACTGTCCCTTATAAAGTAAACAAATAGCAGAGTATGGATTGACTAATCTCTCACGTAAGATTGAGAATTAAATTACTGTACGTGTCTGTGTTCTATAATGTCAATAACACGAAAGACGAAAACATCAAACGTTATCTATCCCAACTCTATGATAATAATAGTATTTATCTGTAATAAGATTTTGGCTTCCAATCCAACGCTACATATTTAACTTTATAGTCATAACTAAATAGCATGCAGCAACTACTAATTCCAATGTCGCAAGTTGCTTTCAAATGAACTGTCAATAACAATTATGACGGCCACATTGAAAACTGAAACATGTATCGTTCTAAATGGAATTGAGCAGATTACAAGATTACCACAACTACCACTATTTTAATGAACAAGATTGCATATGGTATTTATAGAACAGTTTGATGACATCACAGTTCACTTGAGTGTTGTCAGCAACACACATTGATAGAAATATTGAACAAAGGGATTAGCAAACAAATTCACAATGATTTCTGATATTCGAGGTCTGAAATGGTTCAACAGGTAGAACAATAAGATATCTGCATTTCTCCACAGTAATGCAAGTAGACAGGCATAACTTTGAAAGGTATTATTTCACATGTAGAACCATAGCCAATGTTATCTCAAGACAGGAGTCTTTGGCACATTGTAAAATGTTGCATGAAAACACGTCCTATGCGTTTAGATAATTCCCACTATGTACTACATATGCACTATGTAATTCAGAAATAAATGCAGAATACACATGCACCGGCCTTATATATTAATTTTCGTAGCATTTTCAAAAGTGCTACTTGAAAAATAAAATTATTTGATGCCGTCAAGTTTGTAATACTCGTAAGCAGTAAGTGCTATTGCTAGCTAAAGAGTCTGTGTACCTAATCCACCTACATCCAACGTTAAACTGAATCGAAGAGAAGTGCAAACAGTAGGAAATTGCGAGGGTTAAGGGAAGACGCATCACTTACTATGTATTGTTATATCTCGAGCTAGTGATATTTTATGCGGCTACACATTATGTGGAGAAGCAGAATATTAGCACCATGCGATGTGCTGTAGAAATAGTCTAAGTCTACAGAGAATGACCTAACCGCAATGAATAGCGAGTTGCCTTAAAATATATGAGCCGAGTGGATCCACCCACAATAAAATAACCCTTGCAACCCAAGACTATAATTCAAATGCTCAAAAGCCTTTTCACGTTGATGGATAACTACAGTAAACATAACTACATCTAAAAAGCGTAGAGAATTGCCTATCAAAAGGGCAAGGAGAGCTAACAAAGCGTACTTCTCAGGATAGTTCAACTTCTGCTTAGGTGTCTGCGAATTTGGCTTCATCCAGCGCAGCTCATTTCCAGCACATCTGTCTTGCCTTGCTGTGTATCTTATGCCTCTGCCAATATTCCCACTTACAAATGTTACAATACGCATCCTTCCATTCATGCTAATGAAGTTGCCCCGTAATTCGGCACAAGGGCCTTAAATTTTATCTCTTCAATATGCTAATTCTTAAAGTCTGCTTCATATTTACTAAGGATCCAAAAGATCCAGATAACTCTGACTAAACTTGATGTGAGTTACCAAATATTATCATTTGGCAATCAACTATAAGAGCTCTTTTATATGTAACATAATATACAATTACAAACACTGCTACATAAACAATCACTATATAATACAATTGTAATTTTATTTGCGTCAATAATAGTTTGCATAGGCATAATCTGAATACTGTCTGCACATTTTTCAGTTTTCGAATAAGTAACCCTTGTTTTCTAAAACACTGGCTCATAAATCTTCGCATCGTTTTAGTACACTCAGATATTTGCATATTATGCATGTGTTTTTTGTAATTAAATCGCTGTCTATGTAGATTTATGTATTGCTCATGAATATGAATATTACACAGTAGGGAACTCAAAAACAACTTTTTCATTCCTGTTGACTTTACGTTTATAATTTTTGCTGATTTTAGATTAACTTTAGTTTTTGCACTCAGTTTAATCAGCAATAAAGAAGAATTCAATTACAAAATCACAAATATATTGTTAACTTTGGATTTTAATTGCGTTTAATTGTTTTGATTTAATAGCTAATTGCACGGAATATTGCATTTTCCCAGCTGCATTCTGCATTTCATTTACCAATGCATTGTAATACCGTGTAGTCAAATATTGGACATGTGAATAAATAAAGGGTAATACCTCCTAATAAACACTAATAAATGTGTAAGCCTGTTTACAAACTATAATTCTACAATCTATGCCTTAATAAAACTTTATTGCAAAGTTTTACTTATGAGTTGTTTTCCTGTTATCATTTCTTGACTCTTCAAAGTTGCCGTAGTCCATACAAAATACCCAGTTTAAGATATAACCCTAACATAATATCTGTCTACCTAGAAGAATATACCTAATAAGTACTGATAACGTTATCTGTATTTATTAGGATCGAAGTCTTTGAGATACTAAAGTTTTTGTTCGCAACACGTAGTCTTTCAGTCCGTTGGTCAGTTTGTCCGAGTGTCGAATGTCACTTTAACGATAAAATATTTTTGAAATCTGTTTCAACAGAATGGAGACATAGATATAAAGTAACAACTGATTAGATTTTGAACCAAATTGGACCTACCCCTGGGGTACTGACAGATGATTGACATTCAGTAAAAATAGCAAAAATACATATCATGCTACTTAGGAATTACAAAACGCGGTACTGTCGAAGGTGTCAAAGGGCAGGTAGAGGCAATTGTTTGTTAATTGCTTTCCATTGAGTATTTTGAATTAATCGTTTGCTGATTTACTAATACTAGCTTTTTAACTTTACACGTAAAAATAATCGTTGTTTACCAAATGACTTCGATCCTGCGTATACGCATGTTGCTAATAGTTTATCTAATATACCATTACCAGAACTACCTCATAAGGTTCGCTACGTTACATTGTTAAGGTATGAATGTTCGAATAGATTAGAAATGAGGTAGATGATTTATGAGCGTAACATATTATTACACATCTGCATTTATAAAATAAATAAAACACAAGATATGAATCTTCTTAAGATAAATATTTCTTCGTGCAATTCACATTTTATGGTGTTGATCAAATTGTTAGCAATGGACATTAGTTTTGATCACACATACTACCTATATTCAAAGATACCAAGAAAGTTGGCATACGCCATCATAAAATATTTTATAACTCCAAGTGTTATGTCTTTGTGATTGCAGATGCTAAAAGGAAATAAATTGAAATAATGCTGACAACAATATTAGCTTGGGTATTACTTGGACAAATATTTGTATAGTGTCCAGTTGCATTCATAGTTTTATCTTATTACAGTGCGAAGTAACAAAATCGTTAATTATCGGAAGATAGCTAACAACAATAAGAACAAGTATTAGAAAATAATTTTAATCAACATAAATTATTTAATGGCGAACCAAGTTATAATTACTTCATTCGCACATGGAATTTGAATACTACTATTTAAGTCTAGAAGAATAATTAGAATATTCAAATGCTTCAGTTCAGATAGAAATGTCGATTGGAGAGAATAAAACAAAATCGCACAAAATTCTTTAACCACGTTAAGACCTGTATATCTGTGCAAAATGGATCCACCAGCAGGAGCGGAGAATTTATATCCTCACAATCTATTTAATTATATAGCAAAAAAACTCGGTGGTTTTCTTTTAACATAAAAAAATGACGGTCCATTCGCCTTGTCTTTTTGTTTGTCTGTGGTAATGCAATAGAAATGTCTGGTATTGTCAGCAACACTAAACAAGATAGGCACAGCGGCAAGAGGTAAAGAAAATAGGAGTAAAATCTGAACGAAAACATTTGGAGTTAAACATAAATATGATACAGATATCATGCAATGACAAATGCCACTATACCACAATTTTATTTTCGCTCAATCAAGATATTGGAAGGAAAGCTAACAATGAGTTGATTAGGCATTTCGTTAAACATTTACTTATCCGCCTAGTTATGTGGATATTTTATCTTGAATCTGCTCCTTATGCTTGAACACATTTGGTGAAACACATAAACGAACACCAAATGTGTATAATTTTGTTTTTATTTCGCTCTTTAGTGTTGTAGTTTGCTACATCACCAGACGTAAAATCAACACAGTCGCCATGTACTAAATGCCATTTTTATTGCCACATATAAAAAGGCAATACATTTTGATAGGTCCCTACCTCTGTATGCCTATATTATGAATAGTCCCATAGATTGAACCCCTTTCATAGATATTTGGAATACTTTATATTCCGTAACCTTATGATATATGATATCTACAGAAATTATAATCAACTATAGCTCCATTTAAAATCAGGAAACAGAAATGTCATCCTTTTTATTTATATATTGCTGATTT